>OX387218.1:9639233-9940696 GCA_947561695.1 Tyria jacobaeae | reverse complement strand
CTTCGCCCATTCCTCCCCGAGTAGGTTACATCGCCTCCAAACACTACAAAATAGGTTCATGCGCCGAGCCACGGGGGCCCCGTGGTTCATTCGCAATGAAAACCTCCACATAGAGCTAGGACTACCAACCGTCCGACATTTCATGAAACACTGCTCACAAACTTACTTCGACACTGCCACCACACACAAAAACCCACTAGTGGCAGCCGCAGCGAATTACATACCATCTGCCATAACTCGCAAGCGCCGACCGAGGCACGTCCTCGGAGAGCCAGACAATGAAATAACAAAGGCACAAATCGCTGCGCTCGCCGCACACTCCTCAAACACCAACACACCACGCAGAGGCCCACGTTTCCGTCCCAGACGGAGGGGCAGACACAGACAACAAAGACACACCACCGCACACAACGGTTCTCACAAAACCCCAAACCCTATCCCCATCCCCATTCCCATCCCCATCCCCATACCCGTTCCCACCATCCTAAACACAAACCCCACAACCATCCCTGGTTGAGAGCTAACGCTCACCAATAGACCGCGTAAGGTTGTATACAGCCTAAAGGCTTACAGCTAAAGACATTACAAAAAAAAAAAAAAAAAACAAATACAAGTCGATTCCAACCATTCTCTGGTGTTTCACTTCAGCTACGGTTCAAGGACTAACCAGTCTGGCCGGCTAACATAGACACCTTTCCTTGCTCCTAGTATTATCTACTTAGCTACGGTTCGACGGCTCATACAGCCTGGCCGGCTAAGTAGATATCCTCAACTCACTCAGCCAGCTGGCACAGACGTAGGAAAAGTACTACTTTCAAAACTTATCGGGTCAGCTATCCCAACAGCTGATCCCGAAATTGGTGACCCCGCAAAAACCTCCGAACATTGCCGTACCAAAGTACCTACGAGTATCGCTGTGTCGTAGTACCTAGCACCGCATAGCTGACGGCTAGTACCTACGCCGCACCGTTTCAGCCGCCCCTCTCAACTTTTTACGTTATTGATGTCCAAGGAAGACACCCAAGAAGTTATAACCGTCTAGAGCGACGTAGCCACCATATCTCTGCCGGCACGCTTACCACCATTCTGGCGACAAAACCCCTGGACTATGGTTCGCACAATTCGAAGCCGCCGTCGCTGCTAGCAAGATAGGAGAAGAACAGAAGTTTAACTTAGTCATCCCACTACTCGGCTGCAGCGACCTTGAACAAATAGCGGACATCATTCTCAACCCGCCCGCCACCGGTAAATACAACATCCTCAAGGACAGACTCATAAGCACCTATCAAGAATCAGATCACCGTCAACTTCAAAAACTACTTAGCGGCCTAGAACTCGGCGATTCAAAACCTAGCCAACTATTACGAAAGATACGTGATCTTAGCGGTAGGTTACTAACTGACGAAGCACTGCGAGTCATGTGGTTAAACCAATTACCTCCTCAAATTCGCGGCGTGCTTGCAATAACCACAGAATCGTAACTTGAAATCCCAGCTGCAATGGCTGATAAAATGATAGAACATTTCGAACCCGCTATAACCGCCGCAATCACAACACTCCGATACCCAGTTCCTCGTGCTCTCAAGTACCTAACGAAACGAAAAATACAACAGTCGAAAACTTACAAATTAACTTAATAACTAAACAAATAGAGAAGTTATCAATGGAAATAGCCGAACTTCGTAATAAATATCACGAAAACCGCCGCCCGCCGCACCGCTCGCCACACCGCCCGCCGCACTTTCAAGGCCGTATGCGATCGCGCTTTTTAAGTAGTCGCGACGCCGATAGGCTATGTTTTTATCATTATCGCAACGGAGAAGACGCGCGCAAATGTGAATTACCTTGTTCCAAAGCAAACTTTAATACAACTGAAACCAGCAAGCATCAGGAAAACTAATAAAGACACCGGCCGTGGCGGGAGTCGATGTCAACCAAGGTAGCCACCGCCTTTGCGTTACAGACAGTAACAACCGAGAGAAGTTTCTCGTCGATACCGGAGCCGACATATCAGTCCTAGCCGCAAAAAAAAGAATAGATACTCGAAACCAATAGACAGCTCATACAAGCTTTACGCAGCCAACGGAACAGAAATTCGTACCTACGGACAGCGCACACTAGAGCTTAACCTAGGCCTACGTAGAAGGGGGTGCGGGCTAGAAAACCTCCACGTGGTGCACCCTGGGCAACGTTGGCGACGACGCAGCCTTCTCCTCCTCTACTTTTGAGGAGGGCATTGTCGCCAACGGCTAATCTTCTGGCGGGAAGAGGTGGCCTTTTCTTCGACAACAAAGTCGAGGCTTGGCCATACAGAGCGGGCTTTTATGCTGATTCCTCTGTTGGCTCTTTGCTCTTCGGAGCTGTGAGGAAGGAAACCTCAATAAAAAATCACCAAGTGGGACCCCTCCATGGGGAGGAGTTTCTCCGCTGTCCACAGTGGAGAAAGAGGACGGGCTCGGCGTGCACTCGCACTGCCACCGAGCAGGCATTTGGAGATTCGTCTCGATGCCACCGTTGGCATATCGTAATCCCGAAAGGAGTGTCGTGGTTAAGTCTCGCGGCTCTGATCGGGGGCGAGGGTCTTGGCTTCAACGCCCGGACTGTGAGGAAGAATACCTCTATAAAAAATTACCCCGAATCCTGTGTTTTGGTGCGTGACCATGGGATGCATGGCTGATGGGTGGTTCAGTCGCGAGCGCACTCCCAGCCGGGGCACCTGCGGACCCCTCGGTTGGGTACAAATCTACGCTTACCCGGGTATTGGGGATCTCTGCCCGGGTGGACCTTTAGTTCTCCCCTACTCGCGGGATATACAATGGATAAGCTAAATAAAATCAAAAAAACTAAAGACGAAGAAAAGAAGGAGAAAGTGAAGGAGAAGAGTAGTAAGGCGGGCGATATCTCGTCTAAAAACGAGGATATTCTACTTGGAAAGCCTATATCGCAGGAGCTCCCAGAAGTCACTCCATCTTCTGGGAGCAGAAGGGTATCACAACGAGTTCGATCCAGGGCGGCCAGTTCAGTTGCTGACTCGTCTGAAGAGATGGAGCTAGAACCTCGCGACATAGAAAGTCGCAAGAGAGGCCGAGATGAGGAGGTCGACACGTCGCAAGAAATGTTGCCACCGAAGGTGGCGAGCAGCAGACGTGGGAGGTCGCGCACGCCAATCTCGGCCGCCTCGGGTTCCGTCTTTTATAGGGCGCAAGATTACGCTCGGACGCGTGCCGAGGGCGAAGTTGTTGCGGAGGAGGAGATCGCGGATCTCCTTTTGAAGATCCGTGTGCCGGATGAGAGGGGTTCTGTCCCTTCTACACCGGTAGCTTTAAAGGAGAGGACGAGCGCGGCGGTGGCGATCATCCAGAAAGTCGCCACCAAATCCACTAATCTGAAGGGCTCTTTTGTTAGGGCCCTGAAGGACTCCTCTTCCGCTGTGTCGGGGGCAATGGAAAGCCTCTTGGAGGACGTATTACGCCTTCAAGAGTCGAACGACCGACTGACAGATGCAAACAACCGCCTGACGGAGCAGGTTGCAGAGCTGAGTGCTCAATTTGCCCAATTTCGGGCAGGAGCTCGCACTAATAGCCCTCAGCAGTCGAATCCGGGTGCACAGCTACCTGGCTTAACCCCCACCCACTCCCCCGTTTCTGATGCTCACTTGCGGCATATTACTGATGCCGTGTGGCGTCTGATGGACGGGCGCCTGGCGGGACTTGAGGCAAGGCTGCCTCCGGCACCCACGATTCGGCCGCCACTGGCCGTGAATAAGCCAAAGGCCACATCAGAGCCGCTCCCTGTTTCTGGTGGCCGCATCACTGCAACTTATGCGGCAGCAACGTCGGCGCCAGCACGAAAGGCCGGGAAACCCTCTAGGGCCCCAACCAAAGTGGCGGAAAACTTTCCTCCACTTCCCTCTCTGGCCCCTAAAGGGACAAGAGCATCTCAATTGCGTTCAAATGTTGGACCTGAGCCAGGCTCCTCGGAATCTGTCCCCTCCACTTCTGGCCCTTCTAATGACGGTTGGAAAAAAATGGAGGGTAGTAAAAAGAAGTCCCGGGCAAGAAAGAAGAAGGCTGAGAGCACTCTTTCAACGCCCCAAGCCCCGTCAGGATCAGTATCCACCAAAAAGACCCGGAAGCTCCAACCGCCGAAGTCAGCAGCTGTAGTTGTTACGGTGCTGCCAGAGGCGGCAAATAGGGGAGTCTCTTACGCTGCCGTCTTCAAAAAGGCCCGAGACTGTCTTACCTCTGAATTCGGGAGCGCAGGTGTTCGCTTACGCCTCGCCCAGACAGGGGCTCGAGTTCTCGAGTTCCCCGGGGCTGAGGGCACGAAGACGGCAGATGTTTTCGCGGAAAAGCTCCGGGGAGTGTTCTCAGAAACGGATGGAATAAGGATCGCCAGGCCCACAAAGTGTGCGGAGATGCGCATATCGGGCTTGGATGACTCCGTGACTGTCGAGGATGTCCGAGTAGCAATCCAACAGAAAACGGGTTGCGTCTCGGATAATATTAGGATCGGCACCATCCGCCCCGGTCAAGGAGGTCTTGGTGCAGTGTGGCTCAGCTGCCCCGTGGCAACCGCCAAAAGTCTAGGCGATGCCGGTAGGATCCTTGTCGGTTTCGTAAATGCCAGGGTCACTATACTGGCTGCGAGGCCGACGAGGTGCTACAAATGTCTGGGGGCGGGGCACACCCGTATCAAGTGCAAAAGTTGTTTTGACTGCAGTGGACTCTGCTTCCGCTGCGGTCGACCGGGGCACAAGGCGGCGGCATGTTCGGCTGCCCCTCACTGCCCAGCGTGTGCGGCGGGTAACTTACCCGCCAATCACCAGATGGGGCAGGTTGTCTGTAAACCTCCTCGCGCATCTCCGCAAGCTTCGGAGGCTAGCCAATCGGCCCAGGCTGCCTCCGATGTGAATCATGCGTCGTCACCGTCGCCCATGGAGGAGGCTGTAGAGACAATCCAATAATGGACCAAGTCTCTAGCCTCCTTGTCCAGACGAACCTAAACCACTGCGCCAGTGCACAGGACCTTTTCCTGCAAAGCGTGGCGGAGTGGTCTATCGGTGTAGCCGTAGCCGCGGAGCCTTATTTCGTTCCTTCCCGTCCAAATTGGCTTAGTGACTGGGACGACTCCGTGGCAGTCGTTTGCTCCACGGCGGCTCATTCCCCGCCCTTGTCGCTGAAAGACAAGGGTACTGGATATGTTGCTGCTGAATGGGGGGGTATCATCATATACGGTGTCTACTTCTCCCCCAACCGGAGTCTGAGCGATTTCGAGATCTTCCTCAACAACTTGGAGACCTCGATACGGCGACTAGCGTCTGGGCACGTCTTAGTGCTGGGGGATTTTAACGCTAAGTCCGTTGCATGGGGATCCCCCAGGACGGACGCACGGGGTGGCGCTGTAGAAGAGTGGGCGACATCAGTGGGCCTCTGTCTTCTAAACAGAGGCACCACCAATACGTGCGTGCGACAGCAGGGGGGGTCGATAGTGGACCTTTCGTTCGCTACCCCTGCTCTTGCCGCACGAGTAAGGAACTGGCGTGTCCTGGAAGAGGTTGAGACGCTCTCGGATCATCTCTATATTCGATTTGAGCTCTCCCGGACCCAGGACCCCAGAAGGGGTCACACGGCGCGGCGATCATCCCGCTTTCCGCGGTGGGCTGTTTCAAAATTAGATAGGGACCTCCTAGAGGAGGCAGCCATCATTTATTCTTGGTTGTCTCCGCAGCCTCCGACTGAGGAGGGAGACATGGGGGCGGGCCGCTTTTGCGATGTGGTAACGCATATCTGCGATGCGGCCATGCCCCGGATTCGAGGTAGTCGGCCTCCAAGGAAGGAGGTCTACTGGTGGTCCCAGGAGTTGTCGGATCTCCGCGTGGCTTGCATTCGTTACCGGAGGTCCTACACCCGCAGCCGTCGGCGTCACCGCGAAGATGGGGAAGAGGACCGGCTTCATGAGGAGTACCGAGAGGCACGGAAAACTCTGAAGCTGGCCATTTGCCGCGCCAAAGAGGAGAAAAGAAAGGAGATGCTGGAGGGTCTCAATCGTGATCCCTGGGGTCGCCCATATCGTGCGGCGCAACAAAAGCTCCGCGCGCCGGGCCCCCCCCCTTACTGAGACTCTCCAGTCCAGCTTCCTGCAGGAAGTGGTTGAGGGCCTTTTCCCGCAACGGGTGGACCACTCGCCCCCGTCAATGGCCCCCTCGGCCGTAGACGACGGGGAGTTCGAGGAGGAACATATTCCACCCGTCACAGAGGCAGAGGTAGGGGCGGCTGTCCTTCGAATCCGTTCTAAGAACACCGCCCCAGGACTGGATGGGATTCCTGCCCGAATATTGGCCCTAGCCCTCAACCACATGTCGGACCGCCTCAGGGGAGTGTTCGACGCATGCTTGGCGTCTGGATGCTTCCCTGAATGCTGGAAGAGCGGGAAGCTGGTTCTTTTAAAGAAGCCGGGACGGCCTACGGACTCGGTCGCGGCCTACAGGCCCATTGTATTGCTGGACGAGGCGGGTAAATTGTTTGAGAGGGTCCTCTCCGCCCGCATCGTCCGGCACCTGGGCGAGGTTGGTCCAGACTTGTCGGACGCCCAATTTGGTTTTCGAGCGGGGCGTTCGACGATAGGTGCTGTCATGCGTCTGAGGGCCGTGACCGAAGAGGCAGTGAGCTGTGGCGGCGTGCTGTTGGCGGTGTCTTTGGACATCGCCAACGCTTTTAATAGTCTGCCATTCAGCTGCATCAGGGAAGCGCTACTTTATCACGGGGTGCCCCAGTACCTGAGGCAGCTGGTGGCAGACTATTTGGAGGAGCGTACCGTCATGTACGAGGATAGAGAGGGAAATTTGAGTCGTCGGCCCATGTCGTGCGGTGTTCCGCAGGGGTCTGTCCTTGGACCACTCCTGTGGAACATGGGGTACGACTGGGCCCTTCGAGGTGACTTCCCCCCTGGGCTGGGCGTAATCTGTTACGCCGATGACACTCTGGTTACAGCCCGGGGGTCAAACTTTCAAGAGGCGGCGCGCTTGGCCACCAGAGGAGCCTCAATGGTGGTCGAGCGGATCGAGGCGCTAGGGTTGCGGGTGGCCCTGGATAAGACGGAGGCCCTTTTATTTCATGGGCCCCGTCGAGGTCCACCCCCTAACGCCTCCATAATGGTCAACTCGATCCTCGTACCGGTTCGGGCCCACATACGATATCTGGGCCTGATCCTCGACGGAAGATGGCGCTTCGACGAGCACTTTCTGCAGCTGGCTCCAAAGTTGATCGGCACTGCGTCCGCCCTTGGGCGACTCTTGCCCAACTTGGGTGGGCCCAGCATCGCCACAAGACGGCTGTACACGGGGGTTGTCCGCTCAATGGCACTATACGGTGCACCGGTGTGGGCGGAGGCTCTGACCGCCCAGAATAGGGCACGCCTCTGGCGCCCTCAGAGGGTCATGGCAGTTAGAGCCATACGTGGCTACCGCACCGTGTCGACGGAGGCGGCGTGCGCATTGGCCGGAACTCCTCCGTGGGACTTGGAGGCGGAAGTGCTCGCCGAAGTTTATCGGCGGACGACTGATTTCCGGGCGGGTAGCGGCAATCGGCCCCCGCCCGAAGAGGTACGCGAGTGGCGTGAGACCGCTCGCCGAGCCACGATGGCTCATTGGTCGTCCCGGCTGGAGGCTCCACGTGCTGGCTTATCCACCGTGGAGGCGCTCCAGCCGGTCATCGTCGAGTGGGCAGGGCGGCAGCACGGAACCCTTTCCTTCCGACTGACGCAGGTTCTCTCCGGGCACGGCTGCTTCGGAAAGTACTTGCACTCGGTCGCTAGGAGGGAATTGAGTCCCGTCTGCCATCACTGCGACTGCAGTGAGGACTCGGCCCAGCATACGCTCGCGGATTGCCCGTCTTGGGCGGCGCAGCGTCGGGCCCTCACTGCAGTAATGGGAGAGGATCTGTCACTACCGGCCGTCATACGCTCCATGGCCAGTAGTGACAGGAATTTTACCGCGGTCGCAACCTTCTGTGAGGAGGTCATCTCGCAGAAGGAGGCGGCGGAGCGGGCCCGGGAGGACGATCTCCGCTCGGATCCAATTCGCCGCCGGCGAACTGGGCGGCGTAGACGCGCTTACCAGCGCCTCATGCCGCCCTGAGTGTGGTCGCGGGTGGTCGGGACGGGTTTTCCCCGCCACCCGCTATAGTGACCAGCCGCGAGGAGGTGACGTCCTGGTGTGCCTGGACGCCGCCAAATTGAGAGTTGAAAGAAGGTGGTGCCCGTGATTGGCAGGCGCTAGGAGGGATCCGGATGTCGTAATGAAGCTGTTCCCGGATTTCTCCTATTTTAGGCGTAGTATGGCACACCGTGTGGTTTTAGTCGGTCCGATTCCGACACACCGTCTCATCGAAAGCCCCGGTGGGATGACGGCCCGAGGGGGTTTCCACACGTAAAAAAAAAAAAAAAAAAAAGGCCTACGTAGAAGTTTCAAATGGACATTCACGGTCGCCGATGTGAAGACGTCAATACTGGGTGCAGACTTCCTAGCTAAACACAAGTTATTAGTAGACTTACATCAGAAAAAACTTATTGACCGAGTGACAGATCTCAGCGTAAACGCAATCAAAGTATGTAGTACCGAACAATCCATCTATACAGTTAATCACAATCACGCTTACTACGATATTCTAAAACAATACCCCGATTTTCTACGACCAATGTCATTAAAAATTACAGCGAAGCATGACGTCACGCATCATATTGAAACCACCGGACAACCCATATATTCACGACCGAGACCTCTACCGCCTGACAAGTACAAAGCTGCGAAGTTAGAATTCGAAAGAATTATGGACATGGGTATCTGCAAACCATCAAACATCCCCTGGGCAAGTCCACTGCACGTCGTAAAAAAGAAAGATGGCTCACTACGTGTTTGTGGCGACTACAGACGACTTAACGCCGCAACAATACCCGATAAGTAGCCTATACCGAGAATCCGAGACTTTACCTACCAGTTACATGGCAAGGCAATCTTTTCTAAGTTAGATATGAAGATGGCTTATTATAGTACACCTATGGCAAACGAAGATGCCGCGAAAACCGCAATTATCACCCCGTTTGGCCTCTTTGAATTCAACTGCATGACGTTTGGCCTACGAAACTCTGTTCAAACATTTCAGGGATTTATGCACGAAGTACTACGCGGACTCGACGACATATGCTACTGTTTTGTCGACGATTTATTAATATATTCTGAAAATAACGAAGAAGTACACAAGCGCCTCTCTACACACAGTCCTCGAACGTTTAAACCAATACGGTATCACTCTCAACATCGACAAATGCGGGTTTGGAAAAAACAAAATTCAATTTCTCGGCTACGAAGTTACACCGGACGGAATCAAACCTACTGAAGAACGCATCCAAGCCATACTAAAGTATCCCAAACCAACTACAGTACAAGAATTAAGACGATTTTAAGGCATGATTAACTTTAACCGCAGTTGTTTACCTCACCAAGCTGAACATCAATACCTACTTAATAAATATTTACATAATTCTAAGAAGAACGACAAGTCACCGATACAATGGACAACCGAGGCAGAAAAATCCTTTGAGCAATGCCGACAAAGCATACTCGAAGCCACTACGCTCACGCACCCATTACCTAACGCACCACTATGCCTACTCACCGACGCTTCCGACACTATATTAGGCGCCGTGTTGCAACAATAAGTTAACGATATTTGGAAACCACTCGCTTTCTACTCGACTGTGAGCGACACACCGAGAAGAGAGCGCCAGTTACACTACATAAGTCAATTCTGTTCAAACATTAAGTACATTCACGGCGAACGAAATGCAGCTGCCGACGCGTTATCACGTATCGCATTCATCAAATCAGCACACATTTATTTATAAAGATCTCGAAACATGCACTCACGTGTTCGTACGGAACGACACTGTCCGACCACCACTCACACCACCATATGACGGACCCTACAAAGTGATTCAACGAAGTGCAAATGGTAAACAATTCACAATCCAACTACCACTCCGTACCACAGTCATATCCATAGACCGATTGAAGCCAGCCCATCTGTATAACGACGAGAAATTACAATCAGGTTCACAAACAAATACTTCGACTACAAACATAACAACGAATGCAAGTACATCACCCGCAAGTGGAACCACCTCAGTACCGAGTACAGCAGCAATTCCCGCTACTCACCGCGACGCCTACATCACCCGAACCGGCAGAACAGTCAAACCCAATGTACGCTTTGCTTGAGGGGGGGTACTGTGGTGTACATATGCCACGTACTCTAAAACTCTAAAAATGCATCAAGATAGCACGCATCCACTCGCACAGCATACCAAGCGGCGAATGAACGCGATCCATGACGGAGACTATTTGAAGCTCTGGGCTCCTTATAGTGGTTTTCCTCGCAGCTCACCACTGTGAGCCGGTCATTGGACTTAGCTCACCGGCCTCGAGGTTTGCTCGCCGATCGCTCCTCCGAAGAGGGGTCCAGCGAGCCGCCTGCGAGAGGTCGGTGGTTGGCTATCTGCATCCGATGGCGAAACCAATGCCCCGCTGGAAGGAACCGATATGAGCTCCCGAGCGGGGCGTTTGAGTCGCCTCCGGATGAGTGTTGTATCGTGGGAGCGGAGCAATACCTATCAGATGGGGAAGTTTCGAGCGATCAGCCCGCTCAAACATCCCCGTGGCGAGTCTGCTCACAAACTCCTTTATAGGTTCCCACTTGAGGTCTCGGTGTATGTTGCATTCCTGAGGTACCTGGGCGCGTCGACCACCATGCGAAGGCAGCTGTTCTCTACAGCCTGCAAACGTTGGCGCGATGCCCCTGCTATCAAGTTGTACCAGGCCGGCCCACCGTAGGTGAGGCGCGACCTGATATATGTTTTGTAAATGCCTAGTTTGGCACTTACTGGTAGTCTAGAGGATAGCAGGGGACGCAGCTTCGTCCGCGCAGCTCTGGCCTTCGCTGTGATGGTCTCGACGTGGTGATTCACCGACAGTGATCTGTCGATGGTGATTCCCAGGTACTTGACCTTTGGGGACCATGAGATGTCCTCTTCCATCAGACGCAGGTTGGCGGGTGGTGTGCCATACCGGTTATCATCGCCTGGGTCTTCGACACGTTGCACTTGAGCCTCCATCGCTTCAGCCAGCCCGGAAGGGCTTCGAGTGTGAAGCGCAATTTCCGTGCAGCGTGTGCGGCGTTGCGTGAACTTGACAAGTACGTGGCATCGTCTACAAACAGTGCCAGCTTGACATCTCCGACTACACGGATGTCATCCGTGTAGTGGGCGTACAAGGCCGGTGACAGACAGCTCCCTTGCGCGACTCCGGCACTGATGATTTTGATTTCCGATGTGGTATCCTCTATAGCCACACGGAAGGTTCTCTGGGTCAGGAACGATGCGATGATCGCGACTACTTTTCGTGGTAGAGACGATGTCGACAGCTTGTGGATGAGACCTTCATGCCACACTCTTTCGAACGCCTTCTCCATGTCGAGCATCACGGTCACCGTGCTCCCGCCCTTTTTCAACCACGTAGCCATCTCGTCTAGGACACGAGTCAGCTGGAGCGTGGTGGAGTGCTCCTGACGAAATCCAAATTGCTCGGGCCTCAGCCGGATGTGGGGTTGAGCCCTTACTAGCAGTAAGCGCTCGAACACCTTGGACGTCGTCGAGAGAAGTGTGATGGGCCGGTAGTTCTCCGGTTTTCTGAGGTCCTTGCCGGGCTTCGGAAGTACGATAACCCGACCCCGCTTCCAGATGTTAGGGAAGTGGCCGGTCCTCAGGATACCGTTGAACAGTTGTGTCAACGCTATGAGTGATTTCAGTGGAAGTCGCTGCAGTGCAGTGTTCGGTATTCCGTCTTCACCAGGTGCTTTCCGTGGGTTGGTTTTCCTGATCATCGCAGCAACCTCGCTCGTTACGAGCAGTTCACCCTCAGACTGGGCGAGGGGCCTCGAAAGGTAGAGATGGGTTGCCGTCTCTATCTCCCGAGTGTGGTCCTCGTCTTGATTGTCGTGAGGTGTGAACTGTTTTCGTCGAGTGTGTCGAGGCTGTTCGCGATGATCTCGGCACGGTCTTGCGCTTTGTAGCGTATTTGCCCGTCCTCAGCGATCATTGGGCGCGTGGGGTTTGGTTCTGCAGTCAGTTGCCTGCAGAGTCGGTGTACCGAAGGCTGTTCGTCCTCGATATCTATGAGAAAGTTCTCCCATGCGTCACCTCTGTGCTCCCAAAGAGCAGCCTTGAACGGGTTGGTAATCGGGTCTTGTCTCGGGGGTGCCGAGTTCTCTGCCAGAGCTTCTTAGCCTCTCGCTTCTCCTCCAGCATTTTACGGAGCCGAGCGGGCAGAGGGTTCTGTCGCTCGCTGCTCGGTCTAGTGCTCGAGGAGACTCGAAGTGCGGCTTGGATAGCTCCGGTGATATCTTCGGCGGCTTCATCGACTTCCACTGGCGTTTTTACAACCGTAGGGCGGCTGTAACCCGCTAAGGATTCTTGGTAAGCCCTCCAGTCTGTGTGGACTGTGGGCTTCGGTGGGCCGACCGTAGCCGCGGGCTCCCTGAACACAAGTAGCACCGGCCTGTGGTCCGATGGTAGGTCCTCGAACACTTCCTGTGCCGGAGGTGTCTTACTTCTTAGTCCTTTGAACACTGTCCAGTACGCTATCACTATAGCCCGCTGGGTCCAATCTAGTGGGTTCTCGGGGGCCAGCGATTTCATAGTTATGCATACCGGAGTCTTGCATAAGGAGATTTCCCATTGCGTTGTTGGGGGTGTTGTGCCATGCTTGGTGCTTTGCGTTCAGGTCTCCCGCAATTATGGTCGGCGTTGTATGTTGGAGAAGGTTCCGAAGTTCATCGACGCGGGCTCTCTGGTTCGGAGCTCGATAGGCCGCCTAGAGGCGCATCTCCCGCCTGCCGATTTGGACATCGATACCAAGCGCATACATGGTATCGAGTCTCTTCGGTTCGACGGGTTGATGCACTACTGTCCTCTTCACTAGGATAGCGAGTCCACAATATGCTTCGCCCCTTGGCGAGACCTCATCTTGGCGGTACACAATGTACCCTGGGATCTTGAGTGGCCTGTTGGCCTTCAGGTGGGTCTCGATTATCAGCATGATATCGACCCGCTGTTCCTTGAGAAATAGGCGTAGTAGGCCTATCTTGGATTTCAGTGTCTCCGCGTTCCATTGAACCACCCTGAGCGGCTTATCCATTGGTATTGAGGTTTTGCAGCAGTCCTGTCGTATTAATCTCGCCTGCCTTAACACGCTGTGCGAACAGCATGAGTAAGGCAGCGAGTTGGTCCCTCTCCGGTCTTTGGCTGCTGGGCTACAGTTTTTGGGTGCCGCCGCAGGTGTGGGTGGCTTTTCCTGGGCCGACTTCTTTCTTCGGTGCCTTCTCCTCTTTTTTGAGGAGCTTGACCCCGGGTTTGCTTCGGCCATCAGCGGCGTGGTTGGTTGGTCGATGACCTTGGGCGGGCCAGTCCTCGGCGTGAGTCCCGCCTTCTTGTTGCGGGCTTCCCGCTTGTAGCCTCCGAATGTACAAGTACAATTCGGGTGCAAATAATAATATTTAACAAATATTAAAATAAGCAGTGTTAGGGGCGCCCGTACGATAGCGGTCGGAGCGCAAGCATGTCCGTTCCATCCCTGTATAGGGGATGGGGAAACTATTGGGAGCACTGGGCTCCTTATAGTGGTCTTCTCCGCGGTTCATCACTATGAACCGGTCTTTGGGGTTAAATCCCCGGTCTCGAGGCTGTACCGCTGGTCGACCCTCTAAAGAGGGGACCAGTGATCCGCCTGCGAGAAACCGGTGGTTCGCCTTCTCTGTCCGATGCAGTCGCCCCGCTCAAGAAAGCAGATATTAGCTCCCGAGCGGGGTGTTTTAGCCGCCTCCGGATCAGCACAGTCGTGTCTGGGTGGGGTAGTGGAGCAATGTTTTGCAGATGCGGCAATGCTGAGCAGTCGGCCCGCTCGAACATGCCTGTGGCGAGTCTGCTTATGAAGACATGGATTGGTTCCCATTTGAGATCGCGATAGATGGTGGAGTTGTTTAGATACCTGGGCGCGTCGACCGCCATTCGCAGGCATCTGTTTTCCGCAGCTTGGAGTCGCTTGCGCTGTGACTCTGCTGTCAGGTTATACCAGGCAGGCCCCGAAAATGTGAGGCGTGACCTGATATAGGTTTTGTAGATACCGAGCTTTGCTCGGATTGGTAGTCTAGACGACAGCAGAGGGCGCAGCTTTGTTCTCACAAGATGTGCCTTTGTAATAACGGTGTCGACGTGTTGGGACATCGACAGGTTTCTGTCGATGGTCACTCCCAGGTATTTAACTTTCGGCGACCAGGGGATGTCTTCACCCAATAGGCGAAGGTTGGGTGGATAGTGCACCATGCCGGTCAGCAAGGCTTGTGTTTTGCTAACATTACACTTGAGTCTCCATTTCTTGAGCCAGCATGGAAGTGCATCAAGGTGGGACTCAGTTTGCGTGCAGCATGGTTGGCGTTGCGGGAGCTGGATGTGTATGCTGCGTCGTCGGCAAATAGTGCCAACCTGTCGTCACCGACTACCGGGATGTCGTCCGTGTAGTGGGCCTACAGGATTGACGATAGGCAGCTGCCTTGCGGGACGCCGGCACTTATGGGCTTCTCTTGTGACGTGGTATCACCTATGGCCACGTGGAATTTTCTATGTGAAAGAAATGATGCGATGACCGCCACAATTCTGCGTGTTAGAGAAGTCTTCGACAGTTTGTGGATGAGACCATCATGCTACACCCTGTCGAAGGCCTTCTCGATATCTAGCATTACGGTCACCGTGTGTCCGCCTTTGTTTAACCACGTGGCCATCTCGTCCAAAACGCGAGTCAGCTGCAACGTGGTGGAGTGTTCTTGGCGGAAACCAAATTGCTCCGGCCTTGGTTGAATGTGCGGTTGCACTCTCGCCAGTAGCAGCCGCTCGAACACTTTGGACGTTGTTGAGAGAAGAGTGATGGCCCATAGTTTTCTGGCTTCCTGAGGTCCTTAGGTATACCATCCTCGCCAGGTGCTTTCTTGGGGTTGGTTTTCTTTATTGCTGCGGTAACTTCTGCCGGGGTTACAAGCATTTCGCCCTCCAGTTGGCCGATTGGGGTAGAGAGGTAAGATCTTGCTGCCTCTTCTACCTGGCGTATGTGGAAATTATCGTGCTCCTCATGAGGTGTAAATTGCCCTTCGAGGTTGCATGCGATAATTTCGACGCGGTCCTGGACGCGGTAACGGAGATAGCCGTCCCGTCCGAAGAGAGGACGCGGGGGTTGGATTCAGTGGTGAGCTTTGACAAAGTCGGTGAATCGAGGGTGTATCGTCCTCGATGTTAATGAGGAAATCTTCCTACGCATTACCTCTATGCTCCCATAGGGCGGTCTTAAGTTGGTTGGTGAGGTGGTTATACCTGGTCTTATTCTGAGGGTGGTGAGTTCTCTGCCAGAGCTTCTTGGCCTCGCGTTTTTCCTCAAGCAACCTTCGAATCCATAGACACCTTTCCTTGCTCCTAGTATTAGCTACGGTTCGACGGCTCATACAGCCTGGCCGGCTAAGTAGATATCCTCACCTCATTCAGCCAGCTGGCACAGACGTAGATAAACCTATACTCGACTGCGCAAGAAGGAGGGTTAGATTGTTTAGTGGGCATGTATGTCAGTGGGTAGGTACGTATGTCAATGTGTACATCATAGATATTTATTTAACTTTAACCCAAAACTAATATTTAGTTAAATGTTAGTATGTGAAATTCAGTATAAAGTTGAGTGAAATAAGATTGTAGTAATATTTAGACAACATTTTTATTACCCTTGCTTCCTTACTATTAAAAATGATGTTCTACATTTTTGGACCGTTAACTATAAAAGTTTTTTTTTTTTGGATTCTATTTATTGTTGTAATCGATTTGGAACCTGTCCTGAGTCCTTACTAGACCTATGACTATGACCCTATGGTGGAAGCTGGATTCTCCCTACATGCAAGTAAGTAGTAAGGCTTTTTTTAGATATACATATATCTTTATAAATATAATTCTACTGTACTTGTGTGTGTCACTGAACTCTTCCTAAACGGCTGGATCGATTTGAATGATTTTTTTTTATGCGTTTAGGTGGCGCTCTGGATGGTTTAGATTATCAAATTGGCCCGGCAGATGGCGCTGCGCGCGCGCTGCGCTGTCAGTATCTAGGTTATTTATCTATACAGCAACTTCAGGACAACGTCTGTCGGGTCCGCTAATATGTATATGTATATATATCCCTAATAAATGTAAATATTCAAAGTATACGTTACTCATACCAGTAAATCACAAAACATTAGTACCCCAGCGACGAGTGACCAAATAACAAATGGAGGTCATTTCTTTTTACTTAAGTTTTTTGCCGACGCTAGTTTTCTAACCTAATAGTCTAAGATTGCTACGTTCATCGAGTAACTAATCAAAATCTAATTTTATGTGTTATGATGACGGATATTAGGACGTAATAAATTAAGGGATATATTTTTGCCGGGGTACCAATCAAAATGTGGCCGCTAGTATTTTTAATTAAAATATTATTTGAATTTATATAATATTACTTGAATTTTGATTGTAGTTATTAAAAAACTATAATCCACTTCACAGCAATATATTTAAATTACTCTACGCATGCGTCAGTAGCAAGTGTTCTAAAATATAGTTATCAAAAAACAAAAGTCCCGCTTTAACATTTGAGAAAGACCTTAGAATGTAACTTGGAACGAAACTGAAAAAGCACAATAAAATAATAATTGACGATTATAGTGTTTTAAAAAAAGACATACATTTGCCATTGTTGGCGCGTTATATAATATGATAGAATATATTGAGAGTATTCTTTTCTCGCTTACTTTATAGTAGCGTGCAATTTCTAATTATTACGAAACGTCTCAAAAACAGTTGCTTTCTGTCTTTTTTTTGTATATAAAGAGCAACATTCCATTCTAATTATTATTAATTTTTTTAATAAATTCGTGTTGTTTTGGAGATCGTAATACACAACGTTGTTTTATTTAACGTTACATAGAATTACGACTGTTAACCCTTAACCACCTGCCATACATCTCACAGACCTTGTCACATATAAAATCACGAATATTTTTTGCTCTTGCGCCCGAGTCATGTACTTTTACATTTCTGTATCTTTTCTCCGCGTCCCTCAGTTCCGCACAATCACTCGTTGCGAGCGTTTGTCTCAGGCAAGTAAAAAAATTACTACTTTGTGAATTTTTGAAATGTGTTGTTTTTTGTTTTAGTAAAAAATGGCTTTCAATGACAATTATATTGAGCAGTGGTTGGAAAAATGGCTGTCAGACGACGACGAAAGTGGACTGTGACGATCTGATAGACTGAGGACTGGGTCATGTTTTAGAAGAAAGTTGTGGGTCAGATTCAGTATGTGAATTGACAATTGAGGGGGAAAAACAAATAAAAAAAAATATTTCTCTCTAAATGATTTCTGAATTTCAAGATTTGAAGACGATGAGCCCCTATCTCAACTATCGCGTCGTAGGAAACAATCATTTTGTAACCTCGAGTCCATACTTTTCAAATTTACTCAAGACTACACTCCATATATTTGTGCCTAAAAAAAATAAGGCAGCAATTACTGTTTGTTACGTTAGTGGGACCAAATTCTTATTGGCAAAATATGTTGGATTAGGGGATGCAGGCGTGGCGAGTATGTATGTTTGTATGATGTAACAACAAAGAATGTGTTTCGAATGCAAAGCACCGATTTGCCTCGAATGTTCGCGATGTGTGTTTGATATCTCACGTTTTCAGTGTTGTTAAAATTTCGTTTTTTAGGAACGAAGTAGCCTAATTTTGGGATTTTTGTTTAAATAATTAAATATAACGTAACACTGCCATCTAGTATAAGTATTACAAACAACGGAAACTTGAACCTTTCCTTATAATAACGAACTTCATTCCAATCTGGTGTCATACGACACTTTTTTCTTTATTTATTTTCGTTTATTATTTCTTAAACTATATATTTAAAAACGGTAAACAGAAATTCCTACACTGTGCTTATTTTCAGAGATCTTAATTACCAAAAATGTAACATGTGTTATGTGATGTTATATAGATTAAATTAATTAAAGTTTCAGAATGGGATCGACTTAACCTAGTCCAGATTAACCCCACGAAGACACAGGTTTGCGCGTTCACCGCTAAAAAGATGCCATTGGTCGTAGCACCTCAATTTGAGAGCACTTCCCTAACTGCATCAGAAAGTATCGGAATCCTTGGCGTCGATATATCTAGAGAAGTCCAGTTTCGCGGTCACTTAGAGAGTAAGGCCATATTAGCCTCGAAGAAGCTTGGTGTGCTGAACAGATCGAGACAGTATTTTACCCCGGCCCACCGCCTGCAACTTTATAAGGCGCAGGTTCGGCCGCACATGGAATACTGTTCTCATCTCTATGCAGGTGCACCCCAGTACCAACTTCTCCCTCTCCCATTCAACGGAGAGCGACTCCCATCATCGACTGCCAAGATATTTCTGATCGACTTGACACCTTGGCGTTGCGTAGAGATGTAGCTTCACTCTGTATCCTCTATCGCTTGTATCATGGGGAGTGTGTGTTCAGAGGAATTGTTCGGACTTATACCGGCTACTGGTTTCCGCCATCGTCCTACGCGACAAAATATCCATCCCCATCACCTGGACGATTGGCACTCCACCACTGTGCGCTTCTCCAGAAGCTTTTTGCCTCGCACAAGCAGCTTATGGAACAAATTGTTGCCTGCCGTATTTCCTAGATTCCTTATTTCCCGTATTCCTTCAAGAAAAGAGCGTACTCCTACCTAAAAGGCCGGCAACGCACCGGTCAGGTGACCCGTCTGCTCGTTTGCCCCCTATCGCATAAAAAAAAAATGAAGTATTTTTTCAATATTGTATTCAGTTTATACACCTCTAAAACTCGAACATTTTTTTAATTTATCTGTAGTATGAAGAGCGCTCTTTCACTTTAATCTATCTGTAACAGCTAGTAATCCCAATTTGCAGCCCCTTTTAGATAGGCAGAGGTATTTCATCTGGCACAGAAAAAAATAATTTAAATTTTATATATAAATTATGAATATACATTTTTTTATGCAGACGTGTCACCTGATGGTAAGTGACTACCGCCGCCCATGGACTTAAACCTGTTTAAATGTAACAAAATGTTACCGGTTCAAACCTAGCTGCGAATAGGTTGCCACCGAGTCAGCGACTGCAACCATAACTTTTCAATTTCTTTTAATATATTTGCTGTGAACGGATTATAGTTTATTGTAATAACAAGTGAATGTATTTTTTGGAAAAGTCAATTAATATCATTTTTATTAAAAACACTAGCGTTCCGTGCTAGCGTACTAATTATAATTATTCATAAAAAAATATTTTGATTATATACTTAATGAACGTAGCAGTATTGCAGCCGGATTTCGTACTATAACGTAAAACGTTCTACGTCCTAAGTATTTGTATGGACATAACACACAAATAGGACTGCCGACTTGTACTTGTATACTGTCAATAGTGTCAATTTTGCAATAGCCAATGTTATCGTATCACATGTAAATAAATGCACGTGTATTAATAAATGTTAATATTTATAAAGTGATACAAAATATAGTTTGAGTAATTATGTGACATAGATATCGTATAGTCTCGTGTTTACATAGTACATAATAGTAATATATTTCAATATTATTGGAAAATAAAACAGTGCAAAAGAAATGGATATCGAAGATATTGTTTCTCAGTCTTGTTACTCAATGTTAAAAGGCAAGATCGACAGTAAAATACTAAAAGCTTTAAAAGCAATGCATATCCAGAAACCTACACGCATTCAAATTGAGGCTTTACCATATTTACTGCGAGGCCAAGATATCATTGGTACAGCCAAAACAGGAAGTGGGAAAACTTTGGCATTTTTAATACCAGTTGTTGATAAACTAATTAAGTTGAAAATGCCTGTTAAAAAGGGTAAGCAATATATAATATTTTAATTACGAGCCCCGATGCAAAATAGTTCGTCTAGTATGGAAAGTAGTGCAAAGCGTAAAATATAGAAAGTAAATATTGGTAAAATAATTAAGTACGTTTAATAAAAAGTAAACCATAATTTGAGGCACATTTTAAAGTTTATTTTAACATAACTGAAATTCTTTCATGACGTTACATAACATAAAAAAATAAAAAAGATATTCTAATAAATAAAACGCAAAAGTATTTGTCTACCCTTGTCACTCACGCAAAATAGTTCGTCTATCACTTAGTTCTATCGCCTTTGCTCTCAATGACAGCTTTAATGTGAAGCAACCAACGCTGCACACTCCTCAGGCGTAATTGACTCCCAGACAGCCAAGAGTTTAGCATTTGTCACTCTTCGATCTTGATGGATTTTTACAGAGAACTTTTTTTTGGGTTTCGATCGGCGACAAGTCCGGGCTATTAGATGGCCATTCGATTGTAGGGATGCTTATCGCCAGTAGCCACGTCTTTGTTGTCCTTGCAGTATGGCAGGAAGCACCATCCTGTTGAAAAATGATTTCTTGCAGCATTGATAGAACCATCCACAAACTGCATACCATCAACATCTTGTGCAGACATGGAGCCCCATATCATAAGAGTCGCCGGAAACTTCACTTTGCGTTTGAGACAATCAGTATGAAATGCCTCATTTATGTTCCGAATCACTTTTTTCCTTTCATCGCCGACTGTAACTTCAAATTTGGACTCGTCACTCCAAATGATACTACGCCACTGATCGGAAGTCCAATTTATACTATCTCCAGCAAACTTCAACCTCATTTTCTTTTGTACAGTGGTTTCTCCTTAGCGATGTAAAATCCGTAACCCATTTTTTTTAGGACTCTTTTGCAAGTATCAACTGAGACGTTTTTGTGAATCATGTCCTTCCATTGCACCGTGAGTTCTCCAATTTGAGCATGACAATTTTCTTAAGGATTCTGTTTTCTACTGCACTTGTGATACATGGTCAACCACTTTTCTTCAAACAAGAAGTTGTTCTATTTTTTTTATAGTGCTGAATGATAGATGGGACTGTAGACCTGAGATATCAAGTCTTTAGATGTTTGGTAACTTGATTTGCCAGCATCTAAAACCACAAACTATTCGCTTTGGAAGCTCTTCACAGACGGGTTTAGCCACAACCCATTGTTATTTGAAAACTAATGAAAAAAACTGAAATTTTCAGAATATATACTGTCTCACTTGACAAATGACACAGAATTACTTTTACAAATTTAACAACATAATTTATGCAACATAATTGTACAAAGAAGGAATAATCTTATTAAACTCGCTGATAGACAACCTCTTTTGCATCGATTAACAATTAGACGAACTATTTTGCTTATAACTTCTTCGAATTTAAAACAGGATATGTATAAATTTAAAAAGCTAAAATAGCTTATTGGTTCATAATTAAAAAATGGCATAAGTAATGCGACATGTGATAGTAGAACAGCTTAATATTTTATATAGATATACAAAAAGTTAGATAAAATCTCACAGAGAAAATTTCACACTAGAAGAACTATTTTGCATCGGGGCTCCTATATATAATATATGACTTAAATGAAACAATGTACTCTGGTCTAATACAAATAATTACATATTTCTTACTTACACAAATTGTGTTTATTTTTAATCAGGTACTGGTTGTATAATTTTGTCCCCTACAAGAGAATTAGCCTTACAAACGTTTGAAGTCTTGCAAAAATTACTATCTTTCATTGATTTGTCATGCTGTCTTATTGTGGGAGGAGAAAAGAAAGCTAAAGATGTCTTAAAATTTAAGAAAGGTAAGATATTTTTAATATATGATGCTTAATGGGCTATAACAGATTATAATATTACAAAGCATATAGAAGCATAAGGTACAAATAACATAAAAATATTGCTTGCTTGAGTTTTATAATCGAACTGTTAAATAAAAAATAATAGTATTAATTTATGGTCATGATATTTGTTCTTTACATCATTCAGAATTCATTATATGTATTCATTGTATTTTGGCACATTATATGATATTTTTTAAATGATGCAAACCTTATTATTATTATTAGTTGTTTATGGACTCTTTTTCGCTTGTAAATTCAAAGCAGAGATTCCAGCAATGTCAAGTATTTAGAGAGAAAAAAACAGTCTATAAAAATATAATCGCCATGTTGGTCAACCAATCACAACCTTTATATAATTAGGTATTCTATTATATATAGGTATTCTATTATATATAGGTTCTTATCATTTAAATATTTTTCAATGTCAATGTCAACATCAATTTTAATTGTGCATATTATTTAAACAGCATGTGATAGGTTGTAAAACTCTGAATAACTGAACAGAGGTGTATGAAACATGTCCTATATTTTGCCAATTAGAATTTGTTCTCACTAACTCAAAAACAGTATATTGCTAAGAATGAAGCATACTAAGGATATGCAAAGGGAACTGGGGAGTTTAAATAATAGCTCAAATAGGCTGGGCTCACAAACCAATAATTTGAAGTGGCTGTTGATGGTAGGTCCAAACCCTCTTACCTAAGTTTATGTAACTCCTATAGTATCTCTGGCTGCGTTAGGACTAAAGTATTGATAGATCAATGAGCATGCAATATGATTCAACATTAATGTTGAAAATGTAGATCTTACTGCATTATTATTTTTTAAGGCTGGAAAGAAATTATTAAAATGCAGCTTGAGGATCATTAAGGTTCTTATATTATTAAACCTTTCAGGTGCAAATATTGTAGTAAGTACACCAGGTAGACTTTTGGACCATCTTCAAAACACTGAAAACTTCAACTGTAGCAATTTAAAAATCCTAGTCTTAGATGAGGCTGATAAACTCTTGGAAGCAGGATTTGAAAAGCACATTAGTGGTATTATTCAACTATTGCCAAGTGAGTAGCCATTATAGTTATAGAGTATAATATATTTATAGATGTGGCATAAATAATGGATAACCCTGTAACTGCCAATTATCCTGCTAGTGGGCTATTCAAGTGTATAAGCAAATCCTGTAAAGTCCATATGTCATTTGATTTGTTGGGGGGCAGTGGCCTCAACTCCTCTTAATCATGGAGCACACCGGCTCTTTTTAATCTGCTAGTGTGCCTTTGCAGCAATGTGCATGTTAGTGGGTTAGGATGGCTGTCTGTACTTGTCTCGGTACTGTTGGGCCTCTTCATTGACAGTTATTATGTTGAGATAATTGCATCTCGGAGTTCCGAGTAAACCTCGTGTCATCACCTATGGTTTTGATACTGATACTGTTTTGAGGTCTTTGGAGAGATAAGATCTTGGTTTTGCATGCTGAAGACCACAGTTGGATCCCTTAAGTCCAGATTGGTTTAAAAACAAAAAGTTGATTGTTTGCCAAGTAGCCATAGAAGGTTACAGAAGTGGTTGTTGACTTTATCGCATTTGTTTTGTTTTCTCTGGCTCAAATATTTGACACATGTGGCTTGCGGTAATGGGGTTTGTCCTAGCTTGACTTCTGGGCATCGTTTATGTTTTAGGGTAAATGTTATATGATTAGATTTGGGGGCACTTGCTTTTACTAGCCATTTATTAAACCAATCGTTGGTTACGTCAAGTTTAGTCGTAAGAAATCTGCTGGCCTTGTCAGGATCCCGGTCAGAAGTGAGGAATGCTGCATCATCAGTAAAAGTAGCAACTGTAACGTTTGAGGCTTGTGGAATGTTGTATAGTGTAGTCCCAAGTACCGAACCCTTTGGTACACCAGCGTGGTACGTATGAATAGAGGACCTTGCGTCACGCTGTTTTACTTGGAACTTTCTGTCACCAAGACGCGAAGCAAGGAGAAGGTAGCAGGAATGGGGCATGTGGGTGGAATCTGGTGGTGTCTTCTTAATTTTGCACAACTGACCCTTATGCCATACAGGCATACACGATCGAATGCCTATTGCACATCAAGGAATGCTGCAGAGCAATATTCTTTATTTTCAATGGACTGCCTTATTTTGAGACATACTCTGTATACATGCTCTACCGTGGAATGCTTCTTGCGAAACCCAAATTGAGGATCATTGAAGATTTTACATAACATAATTATTGTGTGAAAGCTGGCGGGTGGTGTTGAAATAATTAAACATTTTTTTTTTACATCTATGACATTTGCTGTCACTATAGTATATTCATTGAAGCTTTCACCGACAATGGCGTTCATGCCATCCTAATTTCGGAGATCTGGCTCAAACCTTACCTACCTTGTACCTCTTACGCTCTTCCTGGCTTTGTTTAGATAAGCAACGACCGAATCGATAAAAGAGGTTCGCCATCTACCTTCAAAGTTCTTTCCCTTATAAAAATCTTCATTCCTCCCCCTCCAATTCCTTTACCACTGTAGAATTATTTTTCCTTGAGGTTTGTGTCAGGGGACTACTACACCCAGAAAGATATTGACATATCCTTCTGGGTGTAGTCTACTGCCCTCCTGTCGCTATTTACTTCTCCAGTCTGTAAACAGCACTGGAATCTTTACGGTCGGAATACTCACACCACATCATTATGGGCGATTTTAACACAGATCTCTTAGCCCTAAACTTCCCTGATCTCGCAGTCTTTTAAACATCGTCCACTCAGCCTGTCTCCATGTCCTACCCCTTCAAGCCACTCATCATAATGTTAACAGCCAGGACACGTGGCTCGACTTAATGCTCACCTCTGCTCCCAATCTTGTTTCTTCCCATGGTCAACATCATGTTCCTGGGTTTTCCCGTCATGACCTTATTTTTCTATCCTAATGTCCTAAAAATTCTTAAATCCCCTCCCAAATTCTTTTACATATGATGCTATGGGCTTTGTGCAGATGCTTCCAAACTAGACAGGATGAATGTGGCAGCGGCTTCTAATATGGATGCTAAAGTCAAAGTTTTTAATTCTACTCGGAAGGTAAAATTGAAGCGTCAGCCAGCACCGTGGATGACGGAGGAGGTAAGAGCAGTAATGAGAAGGAGAGATCGGACTTTGGTAAATTTAAAAATGATCGCTGTGAGGCCAAGTGGAACACTTTTAAAGCGTCAAGAAATCGGTGTAACATGGTTATAGCTCCCTCTTCCTATTTAGCTCCCTGCCTTCGTTTCTTGTGCTCTAATCGTGATAGAAACCTTCGTTCCATAAATAATAAACTTCTGTTATGTCCCCCTCATAACACAGATATCGTTCTACGTGCAGTCAGTTCTTCTCTGGAATGTGCTCTCACTCGAAATCAGGATGTTCACTAACCGCTTTATATTTAAAAGAACTTATATTTGGTAGAGTTGTCGCAGCGTTAGCGTATGATTCGAGAATGAATGTTGATACTTATATTGTATTTGTGTCTATAATTTATTTATATTTGTATGTGATTACACTGGTATATTATATTTTTGTAATCCAATCAAATCATATCAATTCATATCACTTCATTGTACACCTACTTATCTACCAGTCTTGTCTCTGCAACACCCCAAGGTTGACCGGCAGAGAATGCCTTAGGCATTAAGTCCGCCTGTGTACGATATGTGCATGAAGATTTAAATTAATAAATAAGATCAGGAATGACGTTCCTTTCGTCGAGATATACTTTTAGCCTTATAAGAAGAAGACTTGTTAAAACTGTAGAAGCGAATACAATTGGGAGGTGTTTAGACTTATAGGTCGATATGATGTTTCCTCATTCATCGGTTTTCCAGGCTTGTGAATCATCACAATTTGGGATATTTTTCATAGAGGGGGATGGTTTACAATTTTATCTATTTCAGGATCTTCGAGACCGTTTGTGTCGTTCGATTTGAATACACTAGTAAGGTGAGTTGCAAAGGCTTCAGCCTTTTCGAGATCGGTACGAGCCCTGGAGTTTCCACATCTGATAGTGGGGAAACATTGTTGCGGTTGGTTCATGGATTTAGTAGCTTTCGAGAGAGTGATATGCTATTGCGTTTGGTGACATCATTTCTAGTTTTTGTTTAAGAGTTTTATAGGCAGTATCAGTAAGTGCAGCTTAAATTCCGGAATCGCACGATTAAGTTGGACTCTTTTCAGATGAGAAAAACTAGCGTAATAAAAATAATCGAATTGACGAAAGATTTGGTGACATGTTGGATAGATTATAAATAAGCCTATGACTTTGTGCCGCATACGTGGCTCTTAAGGGGGATGGAGTTGTATAAGATTGACACAACTCTATACACTTTCTTGGAGGTATGTATGCAATGGTGAACGATTCTTAGTTATCCAGGATGTCGACAATCTCAAGATTACAGTGAGTATATAAAGACCAGGCGAGGTTTCAGGGAGACAGTTTGAGTCCATTGTGGTTTTGTTTAGTACTAATCTGGAGGGCACAGGGCTAGGCTGCCGTTTGCGGAGGGGACGTCAGGTAATTTCCCACCTCCTTTTCATAGATTTGAAACTATTTGCCTGTAGCAAGTTCCAAATGATTAAATTACTAGATGTAACTGAACACTTTAGTAAATGTAATTTGGTGTAGATAAATGTGCAGTCATGCATGTAAAGAAAGGCGAGATTGTGGAATCTGAAGTTTTTGAACTTTTAGATTCCACGTACAAGTATCTAGGTATGTAACATGCCTTGGGTGTAAATGAATAGACTATGTAGCAAGACATGAACGCTTCTATGGCGCCTGAAAAAAGCATATCAGGTGGGAATAAGGAACGATATGGTAATTCCAGTCCTAACCTACTCTTTTTTGCATACTTAGATGGACTCGGACGGAATGCACATTCAACATTCATCAGTAACGAGATTGTATATCCCCCGGAAAAGTGGGGGTCGTGGTTTTTTAAATTTCAGGACGGCGACAACCTGCGGTACTCAATATTACAGATAGTAGGGAGACATGGAACAGGAAAGAGCTCAATGGACGTTTTATAGGGGTTAAACGGGTTCGATGTAGATCTATTCTCATCTGTGTCCTGGCTACGTTTCAGTGACCTCTTTGGATAACTGAAGGTTTTATCTGTGCCATTACAGATGAAGTTGTTATGACGAACAACTATCGGAAATATATCCTGAAGGATGGCAAAATTTACTTTTGTCGGGTGTGTCATCATCCCGGAGAAACCCCTAGGCATATAATTTCCGGTTCTTCTCGTCTTGCCAACTGCGAGTACTTGCATAAACATAACCAGGTGGCCAGGATAGTCCATATCAGCAAATTTCTTATAAATATAACCTTGTGGCTGTGGAATTACCGTAAACATACCTGTAGGTTTGTGCCCGACCTAGTTCTTGAAAATGGTAGTGCAACATTATACTGGGATCTTTCTATCATCACTGACAATACTATTTTTGCCAATAAACTTGACGTAGTAGTGATAGACCGATTAGAGCACCGAGCAATGATTGTTGACATCACAATCTCCCATAATGACAATCTCATAAAGGCTGAAAAAGATAAACAAGTAATATTTTTTCTATTTAGCCTATGAGGATATCGACATGTGGGATGTGGATTCGGCAGTCATATCAGCCCTTGGGTTGATCGCTAAGAGCCTCGACCAACACCTTCAGAGGCTTACCTTAGGCATCTGGGTGAAGGGCCTGATGCAGAAAGCTGTTCTTCTTAATACGACATATATTGTGAGGAAGTTCCTGTCACTGGAGCCCTAACCACCGGTAGCTTGGTCCCTGTATATCGAGTGGATATCGGTGGGATACTATTCTTTTTGTTGAAAATGGTATGAATTTTAATTTGAATAAAGATAATAATAATAATATATTTTTTATTGAACGCCAAACTAATACGCAGAAACAGATATTATAACGAAAAAAAATGCACAATGCAGAAGCAATATCTTCCACGCAACTTTAGGATGGACAAAAGCGTTATGATATGCATGAGTTTTGGTGTTAAAAGATAAACTGGTTTTAAAAAATGGGACACTAACTCTGCTACGTAGAATTTTTGCGACCTGTTTTTTTTTTAAATATAGCTGGAGTTACGCTATATACAAGCAATGAAGAATTACCTCTTCGTTTCTGTAATAATTCAAAAAATTAACATGAAATTACAAAAAAAAACTTTTTATTGATTATTATATATTTCTTCTAAGTTCAGGCTTAAAATAAAAAAAAACTATTAGCCCACTAGTAGGCTCATCGGCAGGTACAGGTTATCCATTATCAACGCCACACCCTATATATACATATGTCGGCGGGAGCTGCAAGTGTTCATTTTCATGTTCATGGGAAGGTTGATCACAGATAGGGAAATTTCAAAATGATACCAAGGCACAGTTCACTTCTCTAGTCTTTAATGGTCGTCCGGTTAACTAACAAAGGACGTTCACAGTATTCTCCGATTACACTAGTTCTGCCGAGATCACAGGACAAGTCCGCTCGTGCGCACCCCCGTCAAAGGAATTAATCGCAAGAACGTTCATATCTTTTAAATCGACTGTCAGGTCTGAACGTCAAATGTCCGATGTCCGCCGCGTTTAGTTTATGCTTGCACTACTGAACACGATCAAGCAATATTTAAAACAAAACGTTTTTATGATTTACACAAAACACTGTAATTTCTATAGTTTGCTCGACATACTACTATGTATCACCCTCAGATACAATATATATTGTTCCTATTGGTGTTTCTTGAGAAATATAAATTATGAGTTTTATATTACTTGTAAAACAAGTTCTTGTGTTCAATCATTTGGATTTGATTACCAATATGTAAAGATATATAAGTCATTGTTGTTTTATTGTGTATACCTATAAAACATAAGAGGTTTACAATACTATATATTTTTTGTAATCAGCTTTTTCAATATTCAACAGTTTTAATGCAAGCCAATTTAGAAACCCACAACACCCAGAATTTTGTGTGGACTTTGAGGGTATATGTAGAATAAGCTGCTTAGAAATACACGAAGATTCCTTACACTTTAAACTTTCCCAAAGTTCTCCTGAACATTTCATAAAGATTCTAAGAACTTCTTACTAGGTCAGAACTGCTCCAAAATTTCTTCTCAAACCCAATTGCTGCCTAATTACTCTTTGCTAATGTTCCATAGGTTCTTTGCTATACATGTTTGTTACTTTTGTAATTAAGTAAGTACTCTTTATTGTACACCAAATATACATATAAAATACATCTGATTATTTTCACATAAAATGAACAATGGGCGGCCTTATCACAATAAACAATATCTTACAGGCAACCATTGGATGGACAGGACTTTAACTGTCTCGCATGGGTGGCTGTGGTGTACAGTTATGAAATGTGTGCTAGTTTAAACATATATAATACCTAATATAAGTATATACACATAAATACATATATCTATATATACATACATACATATACCTACACATACAAGTAAATATATACCTTTAGTTATCATAGACATTAGTTTGCAAATTGTGTTCTCTTAACATTTTTTTGTAAGATCCAAATGATTGAGCTCATCTGATAGATAATGTATAAGATTTATCAGTACACTTTGTCGAATGCACTGGTATTTTTTAAGTTTTTCCGATGATCGCAACAACTTGGAATGTGTGTCACATAGGAAATTAAAACGTTCCTTGAGATAAGGTGGAGGAAGGGGTTCACCGTGTGGTTTTAGTCGGTTCGATTCCGACACACCGTTCCACCGAAGACCCGGGTGAAATGACGGCCCGAGGGGGTTTCCACACGAGAGATAAAAAAGGTGGAGGAAGGGGTTGAACAATATGTTATAAAGTAGAGAAAGAATATGAGTATTCTGACGAAGGCAAATCGGAAGCCACTTGAGCAAATTGCGGGATTCGGATAAGTGGTCATATTTGCGTAGGCCAAATATAAACCTTATACAAAAATTTTGAAGGCGCTTAAGCTTATCGAGTTGCTCCTCTGTGAGATAAAGATAACTGGCATCAGCATAGTCCAGTATTGGGAGCAGGAGCATCTGTGCAAGCGAAATCTTTGTAGCAGTCTGAAGAAAGTTACGCAATCTTCCTAAGGAGACCGCAGATGCAAACAATTTACGACTTACCTCCTTAAGCTGTGGGCCCCATGGCAAAGTTTTATCTATTAATATCCCCAAATTTTTGACACACCGCTGATCGGTAGCAGCATGCCATTAAAATTAATTCGTGGCAGTTATGTCAGTTCAATACGGGACATCATCCCGGGACTGCCCACCATAATAACTTGAATTTTTGAGGGGTTCATCTGAAGATAATAGTTGCCTACTCTACTCACAGATACGTTCCAAATCCCCATTGATTACTAGATAATTCACTTTAAAAAGTAGAAAACCGACTACAATGTGTTTATCATAAAATTTAAGATTTATATGGTTTTCTCGTGGATGTCATTGTCAGAACTGAACCAAATTCATATAGGACCACACGGGAAGCAACAGTTTTCAATTAAAAAAAAAATCAAAATCGGTTCACATAGTCGAAAGTTCTGAGGTAACAAACAATAAAAAAAAATACAGTGAAATTGAGAAAAAAATCGTATTTAATGGAGCTTTAGTGTAGATTTGGAGATCGTCTGCATAAAGGTGATAGGATGAAACTTATGAATGTTTTTTGACATTAATAAAGAAACTACATCAATGTGTCCCAAAATTCAACGATAAGCGGACGCCAAAAGGTAGACCTGCTCATGAGTACATAAGGAAAAATAAATAAAAAAAATATACCTAGTATTTTTTTAGTTACAAGAAAAATTTAGAATTTCTTTGAAAATTTACACCCTTCATGATATTTTGAACGACCACGATGATAATTTCTCAAATATGCTTAAAATTTTTTTTTATCTTATACCTAAATAGTGCTACTATTCACCACAACTCTTAAAAACACCAAATTGCCCGCAGTTTTTACACAAAAAACGTTCAAAATCATTTTTTTCCCTAAAATTATGAAATATTTTTACTCTTAGTGTACTTTGACTCATGGTCTTGTAAAAAAATGTATGGACACTACTACGGCAAGTTGTTTTTAAAATTGGTGCAACTAATCAAGATTCTAAAATGGTATAGTACTCCAAAATAGCTAACCACAAAAAAAATATGTCTACCATTTGTAAACAAGACCCAAATTTCTTAATTGTTCTTGTTCGTAGAAATCACTTTTACTTTATGCACAAAATTGGCCAGATGTTGCAAATTCCTAGAATTTGAATGGAACGCACGATAACATTTAAAATTTAGAGAGAGAGAGCTATCTCTCTCTCTCTCTAAATTTTAAATGTTTAAGGTTGGTAGAGAGAGATAGATAGGTATTTTGTTGATCATATCCGTATTTAATTGACGTGGCTCTCGTACTAACGACTTTTGGCTTTGCATTTTGGACTGAATTTAAGTGATCTGTGAACTGAACTGACCTGGCATTATTTTGGACTGTGACATTGTTTTGTGAATTGGACTTTTGCAGTATTTAATTTGGGGCTGTTACGCGTTATCATGCCGCTACCATACACGCCGGTAGAATACGCTAACATGCACCTCATTTATGGCGAATGTCGGTGCAATGCTAACGCTGCTAGCAGACTGTATCGAGAAAGGTACCCAAACGCTCTATGATATCCAGATTATCGAGTATTTATTAATGTGCATCAAGCGTTTTCGGAGGGTCGTTTGCCTTCAGCTAGAAGAAACGCTGGAAGACCTAGATCGGAATGTGATGAAGAAGTTCTCAATGAAATAAACATTGATTCAACTACCTCAGTACGTGCCATAGAAGCAACTACGGGAATCCCAAAAAGTACAGCACATCGAATTTTAAAACGTCACCGATTGCAACCATATCATTACAGACGTGTGCAAACATTACTACCTCGGGACTATCCACTGCGAATCGCATTTTGCCGTGTGATGCTTCAAAAGCACCGGGAAGACCCTCAGTTCCTGGACAAAATATTATGGTCGGATGAATCAACCTGCAAGAAAGATGGCTATTTAAATCTTCACAACCTACACAGCTGGAGCAATGAAAATCCGCATCTGATGAGACAAGAGAAATCCCAATATCAATTTAAGGTTAATTTATGGACGGGAATATTAAATGGAAAAGTGATTGGGCCTTTTGAATTACAAGGAAACTTGGATGGGGACAGTTATTTGAACTTCTTACAAAATAATTTGCCAGAATTACTAGAAGACGTCCCCTTAAGTGACCTTCAAAATATGTGGTATCAAAAAGATGGTTGCCCAGCTCATTACGCTCGTCCTGTGAGACAATACCTAGACCAAGAGTACCCGGGGCGTTGGATCGGGCGACTTGGTCCTATCTTATGGCCACCCCGATCACCCGACCTAAACCCCCTGGACTTCTTTTATTGGGGTTGTCTCAAAGACAGGGTCTACGCAAAACTGCTTGCGACATTAGATGAGCTTCGGCATGAAATAACTCAGGCTGCGGCACATATCAATGCAAGAAAAATAAAACGGTCCTTTTTAAGGCGATGTCGTGCCTGTATTAATGCCGGTGGAAAACAGTTTGAACATTTACTGTAATGTTAATTATTTAATAAATTAATTACACAAATAGTTTCCATTGTTTTATTCATTTTTGGAACATTATAATATTTATTACTAACAACAAGAACAATTAATGTTGGGTCTTGTTTACAAATGGTAGACATATTTTTTTTTTGTGGCTAGTTATTTTAGAGTATTATACCATTTTAGAATCTTGATTAGTTGCGCCAATTTTAAAAACAACTTGCCGTAGTGGTGTCCATACTTTTTTTTTACAAGACCATGAGTCAAAGTACACTAAGAGTAAAAATATTTCAAAATTGTAGGGAAAAAAATTTTTTGAACGTTTTTTAGCACTATAGCATTAGCACTATTTAGGTATTGTATATAGCACTATATATAGCACTCATACACTATTTATAGCATTATATATAGCACTATTTAGGTACAAGATAAAAAAAAATCTTAAGCATATTTGAGAAATTGTCATCGTGGTCGTTCAAAATATCATGAAAGGTATAAATTATCAAAGAAATTCTAAATTTTTCTTGTAACTAAAAAAAAAACTAGTTATATTTTTTTTATAATTTTTCCTTATGTACTCATTAGCAGGTCTACCTTTAGGCGCCCTCTTATCGTTGAATTTTGGGACACCCTGTATATATGATATATTTAGGTATCACCAATTTTCATTGTGCTATATTATAAGTAATAATTTCAAAACCTTTTCAAGATATGCAAATGTAATCTATCTATACATGTACCTGTACTGTTTTAGCTCACAGACAAACAGTTCTATTTAGTGCAACTGTAGATGAAAATGTAAAAAATCTAGCAAGATTGGCAATGAGAACCGATCCTATTTTAATATCAGCCACTGATAAGCAAACCTCAACAGTGTCAGGACTTCATCAGGGGTCAGTAAAGCAAGATTTGACTATTCTAAAATAATATGGAAGGATGTGGTTTATATTCCTGTGCTTAAAAAAATAAAGAATTTTTTATTTGTATGGTTTTGGGGGACAAACGAGCAGACGGATCACCTGATGGTAACTGACTTCCGCCGCTCATGAACTCTTGCAGCTTATGAGTCGCAAGAGTACTTCCGTCTTTTAGGGTAGGGGAGAGGGAGGAGGGGAAGAGAAAGGGGATTGGGCCTCTGGTAACCTCACTCACTCGGTCACACAATGTAAGCATTGTTAAACACCGGATTTCTGTAAAGCCGTGGTAATAACCCGGTCGAGCCGGCCCAGTTAAAAGTATGATTATTTGATAACCGACTAGCCATTTCCGCAGATTCACCAGTGTTTATTGTCAACCTTCCGTTCCTAGGGGTCGTGCTCGGCGTTTTATAGACTATATTATTCTTCAGTAAGTACTCTTTCTCATACAAAAAAGCTGCTAGCCTTTGAGGTGGAGGGGAAAAGGACTTCTGGTAACCTTCCTCATTCGGTAAAACACAACACAACGCCAGCATTGCTTCACAACCCGTTTTCTATGAGACTAGTATTACCCTAACGAGCCTAAGCATGGCTCTCCCACAGCAATTGATTGATCTTGCAAACTCATATAATAAACAGCGTTTGATTCCAAAATGAGGCCAAAGATAACAAAATATTTTTTGCATGTTTTATATGAATGCTAATTCTATTCCAGGTACTACATTTGCCCAGTCGAGAAAAGAATGTCATGGTTATATAAAATGCTCAAAAAAAGTAGAAAATTGAAAGTAATGGTATTCTACTCATCTTGTAAATCTGTAGATTTTCATTATGAGTTCTTTAGAGTACATTGTAAGGCGTCAGTTTTAAGTATTCATGTGAGTATGACGCTTTGTATGAATTTTAGTCCATCATCATTTACTTAGCATTTTAAAGGAGCTATTTGTTAACAGGTATTTCATTTTATATACTTGTAGGTAGGTAGGTTGGTAAAAGGCTGCAGAAATTTGTGTAATGGAAACTTTTAGTATTGAGTCTAAGTAGAGTAGTGGGTAATTTTAGAACTTCATGAACCCTCGGAAGACCGTTTACTCTATAAAGGTCTAAAAATAGCATGAAAAAGTTGATGTCTTAGCAGCTCTTAGATAGGTGTTGAAGAACAGTATATATAAATCAAGAATAAAATATATCAAATGATGTATAGATATCGGTTACAAAAGCTATTCTTACGAAAATATATGTGATTGAATAATCGACCTACTATATGAATTGTATCTATGATATCTGTAAGTTAAACTAATAGATACGGCAATCTTGACAACCAACAATCACAAGATAAAAATGATAGCAATGATAAGTATTGTAATAAAAATACTATAGAATAAAGATGTCATATTATTAGTTTTCTTGTTTTTATAATACCCGAGAGGGAACGGTAAATTGTTTCTGATTACATACGCATTTCGCAAGCAGAAAACAATTTACCGTTACCCAAATATAGGTACTGAGTAGTGAGTACTGAGGCAGGCGATACTTGAGATACTTCTATGAGGTCAATAAACGTCAACTGTCTAAGATTATTTCTTACTGTTAAATTAGAGTGTAGTACAGGTGTTGACGCGGTTTTCAGAGTTCTGTATTTAATAAGGCTTTCGTTTGCGATATGGAAATAATACATGAATTATTGAAATATACTTAGATTGAAATACAGGTTTTTTTCTTTAGTAGTAATCTAATTATTATTATAAATTTTAGGGTCGACAGAGCCAAGCTAGGAGAAAAGAAGCTTATCATGATTTTATTGAAGCCAAAACTGGAGTATTATTTTGCACCGATGTGGCAGCTAGGGGTCTCGATATACCTAGTGTAGACTGGATTGTGCAATATGATCCACCAACTGACCCAAAAGTACTATGGAATATTAAATGTAATATACGAATATTAGTGACTTCATTATTTACTGTTTATATATTTCATTGTTTTTTAGGAATATATTCATAGAGTCGGTAGAACAGCTCGCGGTCTGAACAATACAGGCAATGCTGTAATACTACTCAGGCCTGAAGAAGAAAAGTTCATAGATTTTTTACAGGAAGAGAAGGTATATTTAGACAAATATACATTTGGTATGCCTACAGATGAAGTTCAAGAAATGGTAAGAATTTAATGCATACGCGGAAACACCTTAATCTCTTTGTCTCTTAAAGAACAAAATAAAAAAAAACAAATTAATAGTATGCGCGTGAGAAATACACATACATAGTGTTAGCCGCACTAAAAGAAACGAAACACAACATGTGTGTAGCCGCCTGTATGGATTGTTATATTTGATTAGTATTTTCAGAATGACTGGCCTGTTTGTCGTGGGTTCAATTCCCAAACGAGAAAAAAAATTGTGATTCATACATAGTTGTCCCGAGTCTGGTTGTTATTTGTGTAATCTGTATTTATGGTTGGAAAGTCCCTCGCATACACACAGGAATCATTCCTAATGTGATTGTGTTACTGTATGTTTTTTTTTGGAAACTAAAGTTTTATTTGGCTAGTAGATACATAGGTATCAATTTTAACGTCCACGATTTTAGATTAAACACTATTTTACTTTATTTTATTTAGCTGGAAGACCTAATTTCAAATAATGGTGTGATGAAAACTTTGGCAAGAAAAGCATATCTAGCATTCCTTAGATGTTATAAAACACACCCACTCAAAAAGGTATTTGATATTAATACACTGGACTTAAAGTTAGCAGCGAAAGCATTTGGGTTTCAAGAACAGCCTCATGTGGATTTTTGTATCCTTTTTATATAATAACGGATTGTTTGTATTACGTAAGTGGGACAAAATGATGGTCGCCTAAAGTTGACGTTTGAGAGGCTTCTGCATACCACTTTTGAAATATAGCCACACAATATCTTAATGCAATTCAGGGGTCTTAGAGAATTAAGTATGCGAAATATCGATCATTAGAACCTATGCAGTATTATTAATTGTTATAAAGATTATTCAATATAAGTTAGTAGTAGTTTATTATGTGTATGTAGGCATTACATTAGTTAAATTTGAACAGGACAAGCATATGTAAGACATACATAAGTAGTCACAGTATTGTCATTATATAAGTTTTTTATGTATTATACTTGTGGTTAATCAACAATGATTCTAGTGGATTGACAACAGGTATCTTTTCTGTACAGCTTAAAGGAGACTCTTATACCTAAAGCTTCCAACTGTGTAGACTTACATGAGACCAGGTTAGTGAGTTGAGTCAGTACAGCTGCATCGAAAGAGAGATTTACAAGTAACTACTGTTTAAAGTGTTTATAGATAACATGACAATTAAGTATTAACAAAAAATAAGTTATAAGTCCTTGACTGTAATCATTCAGTATCAAAGAAGAAATGACCGTTCCTGATTTGATTGTTTATCAAATCTGTGCAGTTTGAATGGATTTTTGAATAATAATGTATGCGTCAACTTATTTACTGTTTGAGTTATCAGTTTCATGTTATATTGGATACAAAGTGACACTCATAGCTCAGATAACCAACAACATTGACTTTTAACGATAATAATATGTTATTTATTACTGTATAATAAAACGATAAGTTAAAATAAAACAGATTTATTATTTAGTAATCAACTAACGGATTTTCTGTTGTTGCCCTTTTGTCTGTAAATTTTCGTTTTCTCTGCTTTATTTTTGAAGTTTGACGGAGCATTTAGTGTTTTGAAGTATCCATAACCTCCTCCTCCTTTCCTCTTTTGAGGGGGTCCTTTATTCGGTACCTTTAATTCAACAGCTGGTGGTACTGTAAATCCGAAGGATTTAGATACTTTCGCCATATCGATTGTATCGATATCGAATATCGTTTTGAGGTGATGAGAGTCGTAAGCTCGCAGGTAACTCTTAAACGCTTCTTTTGCAGATTGGTTAAGAAAGTAGTTTCTGGATATTAATTTCTCAAGCTGTAAAAGAAGGATTGGGAATGATACATATGTAAGAGTTAATTATTTTTTACAGATAAAATAATTATTCTTTTACAGTTTTTTCACTGGCCTTATTTTAACATTATAATGATCTTAATATGTCTGACATATATGTTATCATCATCATTTTTAGATAAGAAATGCGTGAGACTAAAACAGGACAATCAGAACATAATCTATACATAATTAATAAAGTTGTTATTTTTGCTTGTCTTTAGCAAATTCGTCCATATTTTCTGACCAACACTGATAGTTACTGTGACTGCGTTTAAACAGATAAAATTTGATTAGCCTGTTTGTCTAGCAGTTAGTGACTTTTCCGAGTCGGAGGAGGTCGTTGGCTCCATCCCACACGTGACAAAAATTGGAAGTTGTCCTTTCAAAAAAAAAAGAAAGAAGAAAAAGAAAAAACTTTTTTATTGGAGGCAGACTAAAGAACAATTGACCCGTTGGATTATGTTAACGAGGATAGAAAATAATATTAAAGAAAGTATGTTTAGCATTTCTGTCAAATAAAACAAACTTTGTTTATCCACCTTTGCAAGACTATAGTATATATAGTTCATTTAAATGGTGTTACTAACCTGCAATTGTATATCAGCAATTTTATTCCAGGAGAATTCAAATTCATTGAGTGTCACTCTTGACTGCTTCAAATATCTGAGGAAGCCAAGCTCCTCTGGGCGCAAGAATAACAGCGCGTGTCCGCTCGTTCCAAGACCTCTTGCAGTTCTACCAACGCGGTGGATATATTCCTAAAGGGAAAGAAGTGAAGGCATCTTAACTGTTAATGATTACTATTGCTTGTAATATTTTGTTGTCTTATATTATTCATTTCAGAAGATTCTCTAATAATTATTCATCTATTTTCAAATATGTTTGTCCACTTCATGGTTGGTTTAGTTTCTCCTAATGAGTGTACTTATACTAAGTAGCAATAATATTAGATAGAGGTAGAGTAGCTAGAGGGTTCAGATCTCCCAGTGCTGGCAGGTTGCATTACAGGTATGAAACATCTTCAATATTACAACGTTTCCAAATCCATCTAAAATTTCTTACTTATAACCTTTCCTAGTAACGTACTTTTCCTTTGTAGTCCCTTCTTCTTTTCAATATACTTATTTTATTTTCATTATACTTACTTGTTATGTTACTAGGGAGTAAATTCTAATTGTAGAAATGTGCGTATTTAATAAACCTCTGTCCACCTCTTCAGGAGTACAGGCAGGTATGTAAGTAGTATACCACACTCATAAGATTGAGAAATGACATGATCAGAGAAGTGTGCCTATGCATTATTTGGCTGGGACGGTAGCTGTTGCCAGCACCAGCCATAAATTCTGATCGAATATGATAGAAGTAAAGCAAAATGTTTTATAAATAGTTATTAAAATCTCATACAATAAAAATAAATCTCAGAGGGAAAACGCTTATACCTTAGGGTCATCTGGGGGATCATACTGCACAATCCAATCAACAGCTGGTATGTCCAAACCTCTAGCAGCCACGTCTGTACACAACAATATACCGGATTCAGCGTTGCAGAACTGGAAGAAGGTTGTTGTACGTTTTGTTTGTTGTTGCTTTCCCTGTTAAAAGAAGAAAGTAATTAGTGCTACTTAATTTTCATAAATCTAACTACTATTATTATAAATGCGAAAGTTAGGATTGTTGTTTGTTACTCCATTACGCCAAATGAATTGAGATGAAATTTGACCCAGAAAAAAATTATAACACAACTTTTAAACAGAATACTTTTTTTCCTGAAAAATATGGATCGAAACATAAAGCAAGAACTAGTCTAGCATAAAAAATGTATAGACTCGAGAACATAAAAACCAGTGGCCACCACTATGGTAGTGAGTGCATTCAGAGTCATTATCCTTATCTATGTTTAAAAAAAGCGAATGGTACTTACATGTATAGACATAACAGGTAGATCAATATAGTTGAATAGTTCATGATGATATTTAACTGACATACATGTAGAGAAGAATACCATCACCTTTTTCTTCCTGTTCTTTTTGAGGAATGTGAATAAGACCATCATACGTTTCTCTGATGGACATACGATGTAGCTAAAAGATAGACATAATATTTTTTTAATATAATTGCTCCACACTCCCAAGCACACATATTACTTTTATATTTTATATTAGTTTCGGAAGTGGACCAACTTAAACCACCAATGCCATCAAAGCAGTCATACGTGAGCTGAAAAATGAGAGTGGTACCCTCTTCAAGAGATTGTGCAACATAATTTGGAAATATAAAATGCCAATAATCATGTTAAAAATAAACCAGATTGTTTATTTTTAACATGTTCGAATGTATTTGCTTCACTTGTAACTAAATGTGTAATAAAATCTTGGAAATCAATTTTAACCACAAACTAGGTACTCCTAGTTCTCTTTTCGAAATGAAGCTGTATGTAGATTGGATGAAAATACAATCATTATGGATCTTAGAGCTGATCTGATGATGCAACCAGAAGGTTGATGGTGGACCTCTTTCAAGGCTAGTAGTGAACATATTTTTTTCTAAAAAAGACAACTCCCGCATTAGGAATAATTCCTGTGTCGCAGGGGGCTTCATAAACATTACAGAATACTTACACTCAGAACAATTATTTGTGTGAACGAACCCACGACCTCCAGTTCAGCAGTCAGGGTCACTAACCACTAGACCAACGGGCCCGTCATTAGAGAGAGTAGAGTAGAGATTGGGCTCATATGATTTACTTGATAAGTTCAACAAGCATTATGAATGAATCTTCTCATTGGTCACTAGTAAACCCTTTGAGTTTAGCCTCATTTGGTTTCATTTAATAAGTCAAATACATTACCTCACTTGGTGATGAACACTTACCCCTGTTCTAAAGAATCAACAGTAGCCTGTTCCCTGTGATCGTCTACGCCTACGTAAATTGGTTCATGTTTTACAGCCAAGGCAGTCAAAGCCTCAGTTTTTTTTGTCTGTGTGGCACTGAACAACATTGTCTGACGGCGTTCTAAAAATGTTATAAATACGTTAATATTAAATAATTTTGAAAACGCAATAAACAGTTTTGCGCTTCATACTTCATACTTCTACTTAGTTCAGTACTTTCATACTTCTGTCACAAGCTATTTAAGTATATGGTTAAATGTATTTTTTTTATTTTTTTATACTATAGGGGGACAGACGAACAGACGGGTCACCTGATGGTAAGTGACCGCCGTCCATGGACACTTGCGACTCTTGTCGTAAGTGCGCTGCCCGCCTTTAAGGATGATGAGGGATAGGGGATGCGGGGAGGGGAAAGAAGAGAGGGGGGATTAGGGGGTATGAAAGAGGAGAGGAAGGATGAGGGTAGAGGAAAAGGGGAGTTGGGCCTCCGGGAACCTCACTAATTTCGGGGATATGCAACGCAAGCGTTACTTCACAACCGGTTAACTGTGAGGCTGTGGTATCGCACCGGTCGAGCCGGCCCATTCGTGCATAAACATGGCTCTACCAGTGTTCGATTTTTATATTATTAATTTATATTATTTCTACTACCTACTACCATGTATGTTCAAATGTGGATACCTACTTGGTAATAATTTGATGATCTGCTTAACTTCTTCTTCAAAACCAATTTCCAATATCCGATCAGCCTCATCAATGACAAGGCATTGCAAATTTTTGTATAAAAAGTCTGGTGTGTTTTGTAAATGATCTAACAATCGTCCTGGTGTTGCTACAAGAATATTTATACCTGAAAGAGAATAATGATATTATTAAAACAATGATTGATTCGTTTTTATTTTAAAACATTTAAATATGTATTCCTTTCTGATTAATTATTTTTTATTTTAAAATATGAATTCTCCAGTAAAGCTAGATACACAGAGAACCTACTGCTATAGAGAATTTTTGTTTTACAAAATGTCCTGTGAAAGGGATAATAAGTCAAGGTCATGATTATAGTTTGATATTATAGTATAATAAGTAAAATCATGAAGTTTTATTTGATGAAATCAAGCCATGTAACAGCATGCAGGGAGGGGAGAAATGGGAAAGAGGAGAGGATAATGGAGGGGGAGTTGGGCTTCCAGAAACCTCACTAATTTCAGGGAAATGCAACACAAGCATTTTCATCATCATTTCATCAGGTTGCATTTCTCCTTTTGTTTTACAACTGTTTTTCTGTGAAGCTGTAGTATGACACCGATTGAGCTGGCCCCTTCGTGCCTAGGCAAGGCTCTACCAGTGTTCGATTTTTATATTATTAATTTATGTTATTTCTACCACCTCATACTCAACACCAAACTGAAAACCTTGTGGTTCTTGTTATTTCAATTCTGATTCACTACTTTGTCAGCAGGTGACCAAAGACTAATGAATGAAATAGATTCTGAAGTTCATGAACTTCAGAAACATTACCTTTTGACAACTTCTGGGCCTCAGTACTTCTGTTAGCACCCCCCATCACCAACCCATATGTGTGATGATGGTGTTTCATCAATTCCATCAACACGCCAAATGTTTGCATGGCCAATTCTCTTGTGGGCGACAGAATAATAACGCCAGTACCTTAAACAGTTTTATCATTATCGAACAAAAGACAACAAACTATAAAAAATAAAGCAAAATTGAAAAGAGTTCAGATATCCATTCTGTGTTCATAAAAAGTTGTTCCAGTCTCTTGCAACTTATGAATGACATTTAAGAACAAATGTGCCTCAACAGTTTCCACCGGAGACTCAATTTGTTGCTAATGTACATACATTAGTTGTTTAGGGAGAAATGAAACTAGTTTTCACATTCGCCTTTTATCATCATTACAGTTATATAGATAGACCATAACATTACAGTTATATTTTATAAAGACCTTTCACTTTATGATTATGTTTTCAACTTACTTATAAGTGCTAAGACTTAAAGTTCCTTTTCATAAAAGAGATAGGTAAAGATGAGACATTATTATTAATTGACTTACCATTTCTTGGTTTAAACTGAAGCTTGTAAATCAAGTCAATAGCTGGTATAAGAAAGGCCAAGGTTTTTCCAGATCCGGTTCTAGCAGCACCAACAAGGTCTCTGCCCTCGATTAGTGGTGGTATTGCTTTTGCCTGAATTTCTGTCATGGTGGTAAATCCCATATCTTTTATACCCATTAAAGTTGATTCACAGACTTTGCCTTCTAATGACGTAAATTTTTGATCTGATAAAATTCCGAGACATAAACTAGATCCAGGTACTGAAATATAAGTTTTTATTTAAAACTTCATATACTAATTTCATAAGACAGTCTATTTCTGTTAAAGTTGAAGTAACCCAACTAGTTAAGAACATACACCTAAACTTTTTATGCTTGTTTATTCTGTTAGATAGATATCGGCCATCAGCAAATTACTAGAATGAATAAACAAATCCCTGTGTTGACTTTAAATGCGAGAGAGTCCATAAACGACTAATAATAATAAATGTAATATGTAATATGTCTTTTCATGGATGACTTGAAACTATTTGCGTGCAACAATTTCCAATTAATTAAATTACTAGAGGTAACTGAAACCTTTAGTGTAAATAACCTGTAATGTATTAATATGGAATTTGGTGTAGATAAATGTGCAGTCATGCATGTAAAGAAAGGCAAGATTGTGGAATCCGAAGGGATTGAACTTTCAGCTTCCACAGACCTAAGAAGTCTTTCCGCAAATGAAATGTACAAGTATCTAGGTATGTCACAGGCGTTGGGTATAAATGAATTGACTATGAAGCAATAGCTAAAGGAACATTTCTTTGGCCGCCTGAAAAAAGTATTAAAAAGACTTTTGTCGGGAGGTAACAAGGCGCGGGCCTATAACGATTGGGACATACCAGTCGTAACCTACTCCTTTGGTGTACTTAGATGGACACAGACTGAATTGGATGCCCTGGATAGAAGAGTCTGTACACTTTTAACCGCATGTCGAATGCACCATCCACGTTCGTCAGTTATGAGATTGTATATCCCGCGGAAATGTGGGGGTCTTGGTTTTTTAAATGCCAGGACCCTCCATAACTGGTATGCAATCTTAGAGATTACTTTGTCTATGTTAACAAGGAGGTGCACCGGGATGTGGTGGCAGTTGATAACGGACTTACTCCGCTTGGTCTAGGTAAAGAGAACTGGCGCAAACCTGCAGTACTTAATGTTACAGATCGTAGGAATGTATGGAAGAGCAAAGAGCTACATGGACGTTTTTATCGGGCCTTAAACGGGCCCGATGTAGATCGTTTATCATCTGTGTCTTGGCTACGTTTCGGTGATCTCTTCGGAGAAACTGAAGGTTAGACTTCATCTCTGCAATAACAGATGAAGTTGTTATGACGAACAACTATCGGAAACATATCCTACATCCTACATCGTCCCGGAGAACCCCTCAGGCATATAATTTCCGGTTGTTCTCGTCTTGCCAATGGCGAGTACTTGCATAGACATAATAAAGTAGCCAGGATAGTCCATCAGCAAATTGTTTAAGAAATAACCTTTTTGCTGTCGAGTCACCGTACTACAGGTATTTGCCCGATCCAGTTCTTGAAAATAGTCGTGCAACATTATACTGGGATCTATCTATCATCACTGACAGGGCTGTGGATAATATTCACAAACAAACGTAGTTTAGGTGATCTAAGGCTGCCAAAACTATTTGTCTGGTTCCTACCACAGATCTAGGAGTCATACTTGACAGCAAACTCCTATAGAATAGACACCTAGATGCAGAACTTAATAAAGCCTGCATTATCTTCTACCAATGCAAGCGGCTCCTCGGCAAAGCCTGGGGTCTCTCACCGAAAATCACTTTATGGCTCTATAAAGCCAATAATAAGGCTAATAAGGCCAATAATCACGTACGGTGCTATTGCTTGGTGGCAGAAAACTGAGCTTAGCACGGTTATAAACAGGTTACAGCAATTCCAGAGACTCGTTTGTACGGCCGTCACTGGATGCATGCGAACAACCCCTACTGCCGCCCTTGAAGTGGCTCTCGATCTAGCACCACTAGACCTGTACATACAACAGGAGGCAGCTATGGCAACGATCAGACTTAAACATCTGAGTCTGTGGAATAACCAAGAGGGTCCACATTCCAATATCTGAAATCAACTAGTTGACTACCAACCTCTGATAGCTGCCCCATGTGACAGGATTCCTAAACAACACATCTTCGAAAGAAGGTACTGTATAGAACTACAGGAAAACGATAGTGATCATTCTGGCATAAATGAAGTCCGGATATGTGTATATCCGGACGGCTCCAAGATGGGGTCAGGTACTGGAGCCGGGGTGTACTCACTAGACCTAAACATAAAGATATCGCTGGCACTGGGCGAACACAGTTCGGTTTTTCAATGCGAATGTGTTGCGCTAATATACGCAGCCCACGCAGCTATGTCAAGAGGCATCAAGAAGTACAACATCCGCATACTGTCAGATAGTATGGCGGTACTAAGGGCCTTAATGGGCAACACCATGAACTCCGGTCTCATCTATGAATGCCACCAATCGCTAGAACGCCTAGCCTCGGCGAACGGGGTAATTTTACAATGGATCAGGGGGCACAGCAACTCACTCACTAGGTAACGATGCCGCCGACGAGCTAGCAAGGAAGGGATCCACAACACCAGTGGCAGGCCCTACCACACTCCTGCCACTACCCTTCAACCTATATCGCTCCTGGGTAAGGCAAAGGACTCGAGAAGCACACAATAGCCGATGGATTAACACACCTGGCAGCAGGCATCCAAACTGGTATTAACAGAAATATCACCACGTTTATCGCGTAGACTCATCAGTCTTCACAGAACGGACATCCGAATAATGGTCGGTACATTTACAGGCCATTACAGGCCATTTGGCTCTGAACCGACACCTATTCGTCATTAACGCGACCGACAGCCCCCAATGCAGGGGTTGTCTAAGCGCGGAGGAAACGGCCGCCGACGTCATCCTGGAGTGCGAGGGCGTGGCTGCACAACGGGCGGAAATCCTCGCAGATGACAATAAAATAATAAGTTAAAGAAGTGATATTTACTTACACTGACTTTCATCAACAATGGTCTTAGACTCATTTTCCAAGTCGTTATGTTCACTATTGGACTCATTTTCTGAAGCTTCACTTTCTTCCTTCAATATTTGTGGTTCAGGCTCGGCTTCTTGTTCTAGTTTCTTTATTTTCTCTATAAAATAGACAGCCTCAACATAAACACATTTTATGTAGTTTATTGTTTTAAAATACCTAAATATGAAACCCAGAAACAAAAACTCATATAACTGTATATTATTTGTTGGAACCCTGATAACATGTATGCAATTTCATAATCATTGATGAGTAGTTTAGGTATAACATCAACCCAACATATAGAATAAATAATGTATTTTTATGTTTTCTTCTATCAGTAATTTGCATCTGCATTTGTCCTTTTCAACTATGGATATTGGATAACCCAGCAAGAGTATATACCTATAACATACAAGTTAGAGGTATGTGACCCCAACCTGTTTGAGCTATTGCTCACACCCCCCAAACTCCCTATATGCTTTTTTATTCCATTGCCTTCCCTTTTAATATACTCCAGTTTTTCTGCCTCTAGTTCTTAAAGCAATAAGGTTATCCTTATTACGATAGAGGGACCTAATTGAATTCTAATTGGCACAATGGGGGTGGTTTGCGTACATACTTTACGGATACAGAGGTGAGCATTATGTATGTGTATTTTGTGATTGAAGGCTAACAGATACTGTTTTTATCATATTATTATTATCTTGACACTATGTCTAAAAGAAAAGAATTTATAGAATAATCCTTACTAATAATAAGTATGAATATCACTTTGTTTGTTAATTTCACATTCCTGCCTTAACTACTCTACCCATTGTCATAAAATTACAAAAATAATGTCAGGGATAAAGAAAAAGGCTTACAAGGTTTAAACCTTCAAACCAGCAAAAAAGTAAAGTACAATCAATGAGTGAGAATGTGATTAAAATTTATAGCTAGCCAAAGTTTTCACCTTAGGCAAGTATTGGATGAGTGAGAGCATAGACTGACTTTATATCTGGTAAAGATTTGATTTGTTCACCAGGAAACAATTTTTATTTTTAGATCATTATTGCGAGTAGGTACTTACTTTTAGGGGGTACTTTATTGTTGACCTCGCATGATCTTTTTGTTGTTTCATTTATTTCTTGAGGTTCTGCTTCTGCAAATAAAAAACAGTTTAATATTAGAAAATTGAAATGTACTGAGAAATATAAAACAAAAACCAAATAAACATGAAAGAATAGTAATTAAATACATTACAATATATGTAACAATTAGAGGTTATGTTACCTAGTTCATCGTTTGAAACACCGTTCGCTCTTTTGTTTATCAATTTCAACTTCTTTTTCTCACGCTTTTTAATTTTTCGCATGAGAATTTTGTCAGGTGTAGGCATATTTGCTGTTAATTAATTTCTAATATTTACTACACATGGACATTAGGCACTGAGGTGGAGAGACAGAGACAGACACTTGGATACAAAACATGCTTTTTCGTGAGACCAATATTTTTTAACAAAATCTACCAAATAATGATTAAGGAAGAGAATCAAGAAAACATTAGAATAGAATACCCAATAGAAGAAACACTGCAAGAAGCTAAAGAGAAAATCGAATTCTGAATAAAACAGTGTTTTATAGAAGAATTAATGTTAGTAGTGGGGTCTAGATAGAAATTATAACAGATGACGATCTACTACTTTTTCTAAAAATAAAAGGTATGCAAGGGTGTAATTTGGTAGATTTCCAGACTCCTATTAGTAGTTTAAATGTTTTTGTAACGGTAGCATTTATCAATAAGAAAAGTTAATTTAACTTGTCAACACAGTGTAGTTTTTTTTTATAATATTGAAACTTGTCAACCTCAGATCAACACAGCTCGAAACTAAACTCTCAAAACGCAACATATAAAAATAATACAATTCGTTATCAAACTAAAAGTACCTAGTAGATTATGTAAACTTAACGATTTTGTAAAGATTAGTGTACTTATATAATTTATTGAATTGCACGCTGAATTGTAGGTAAATAATAAATTAGTTTAACTAAAGAATATTTATCGTTATATTTTAACTGTTTATTATAACAATATACACAAAGTTCTTATATATTATTAAGTAGTTAAGTTTTTCATAAAATGGATAATATGGATGACAACAATATTAATCCGAAGAGAAAGTTCAAGACATTAAAAGACAAAGTTTCGTTAGCTACTTTGGATGCCATCAAGAATATGGGATTTAAGAAAATGACGGATATCCAGGCAGAAGTGTTACCTGAGGCTTTAGACGGCTTTGATGTGGTTGGGACAGCAAAAACAGGTTCTGGTAAAACACTGGCATTTCTGATACCATGTGTAGAGGTTGTAATAACATGTTTGGAAAAGCACATGGTGGGTAAGTCTTAGAACATTGTTCATAGTTCAGATATACATACTAATATAAACTGTCAAAACTCAAGTATTGATAAGGCCTTAAAAATTCAAAGAACCACCTTTGTTTTAATGTTTCATAAGCCTTACTATATGTTACTGCATTGTAAAAGGTGATTCAAATTTGCTTGAAAGATCAAATGAATAATTTTACCACTGTTACTGTGTAATTTCAGGTACATTTTGTATAATAGTTTCACCCACAAGAGAGCTAGCAATACAGACTTACACTGTGCTTCAAGACTTAATTGCACACCATGGGAACATTACATCTGCACTCATAATTGGTGGTGAAAGTAGAAAGAAGCAGAGTGCAGAATTAGCTACTGGTCTGTAAATAATATAATTTTCAATATTTTGTTATTATATTATATATGTGTAGGTAAGGAATCTAAGACCAATAAAGAATGGATATTTGTATATTTACATTACGCAGAATATGTTGAAGTTGTTTGATCCCAAACTAACAATATAGTTTATTTGGTTTTCAGGTGTCAACATTGTTGTTGCTACTCCTGGAAGACTGTTTGATCATATGAGAACAAAAGAATTTGACTATAGCAAGACTCATTGCTTAGTTTTAGATGAAGCAGATAAGATTTTCCAATATGGTTTTGAGGAAGACTTGAAACAAATTATTAGTCGATTACCAAGTATGTATTTTGAAATTGGTTATAAATTTTATACTTTTTATCCAGTATATAGAGAGAGATATAAATAAAGTTTATAAAAAAAATATTATAAACTATACTTTCTATACTGGGAAGGTGATAGTGACAACTTAAACTGGACTGTGTAATTATTACTTACTAAAATTCTATTTTGATTGCTATATCATGTAAGTTTAATGTGTATCATTTAATATATATCATGATAGACCAAAGATGACTTGTAACTGTGGTGCTTCTTACTACAGGGCTAAATAGTTAGTTTAATCAAAATAACAATTAGCAATAAGCTTTGACTAATTATTTGGACTGTTATGATGATTAATAAATTAAGACAATATGATATGAATAGTGTTACAGATTAAACATTCTGTTGCTTTAAAAGGATGAATATTGCTTATAAGTTTGCTTTTTCATTGTTGATTGATTGATAGTTCATATGCTTTTGTTTCCTAAATAATCTTTTAAATTCTTGTTTTTTTTTTGGTTTAAGAGGAAAGGCAGACTATGTTATTCAGTGCCACCCTATCTGAGAGAACTGAAGCATTGATCAAATCAGCCATGAAGGAAAAGGTTCACAATATAAATACTGATGAAGATAATTTGATAGCTACAGTAGAAGGTTTAAAACAGGGGTATGTTAAGTACATAGTATACATCTGTATCTCTGGAGGGGTAAAATAAGATTGTTTGTCTAGATCTGTAGACAGCCACTTACATTGCTGACTTTAATACCACTTACTAAGTAGGAGGCAAAAGTTTTGCTGACTTTAATACTACTTACTTAGTAGGAGGCAAAACTTTTGCTGACTTTAATACCACTTACTTAGTAGAAGGCGAAACTTTTGCTGACTTTAATACCACTTACTTAGTAGGAGGCAAAACTTTTGCTGTCCCAACCAGGCACTGTTTATATACTATCTGATGGATAACAGGAAGAAATGTGGTGGGGAAATAAATGTGGATGTTTATAAATATACTCTATGTAAACTTATTTATTTTATTGATATCAAAGGAATACCAATATTTTTTATGTAGAAAAGATTATTCTGGCTACAATTTGTAGCGTAAGTAATGTGTTCTTTGATGAATTTTTCTATCTGCTTCTCTTGTTACAAGATTATACTGAACACAATTTTATACTTAATACTTATTCCGTGTTTATTACAGATATGCTGTATGTGAAACTGAATATAGATTGTGGTGGCTGCACAAGTTACTAAAGAAAACAAAAGATTATAAAGTGATGGTGTTTTTCTCTAGTTGTAAGTCAGTTGAATTTCATCATGAATTCTTTAACAAGTACTGCCAGGCATCAGTCTTATGTATACATGTAAGTAATATTGTGCAGTAGAAGAGTAAAAGTTGATAGTGTTAGGTAATTCAACCATCTAATACTTTCACCTTTTACTCATATACAGCACTCAGGTACAGGTGCAGTACTAAATTTACTGACCATTTCTAGAATGTATATTACTACTAATAACAAAATATGTGGTTGCTCATAAGCAAGTAGTGTAAGGCACTTGTGTTATGAACAATACTGAATTCAAAAAGTAACAATATAATATTATATATATATTTATATTTTGCAGGGTAAAATGAGTCAATCAGATAGAACTGATGTCATATCAAATTTCTATAATGCAGAGAAAGTAACATTATTCTGTACAGACCTTGCAGCAAGAGGTTTAGACATACCTTCTGTGGATTGGATAGTACAATTTGATCCACCAGCAGATGCTAATGTGAGTATATGTTGAACTGTGACAGTTACTTATAAAATATAAGTGTAGCACTGTTTTATGTTTCATTAATGAGGTAGGATAGGTAAAAGAAATATATTTATTTAAAATTATATATACATTAGACAAAGTTGGATATTCATGTAGAAAACTGCCTTCAATTTTAAGATGGTTAAACAAGGACTTGATTTTTACTGAAATGAAGTCTGAAATGTTTTTTTCTGAAACAAAATGAGATAAAAGTATTAAGAAAATACATTTTCACAGGGAATGAAAGTAAACATTTATTTATAGATATCTCCACCTAAAAATATCATAGAAAGCTCTATTAACTCTCGATAATCATCTCTATTTCTTTTGTCAGTTCAGTTCGGTAAAACTCTAGCAAGTTGTCAATTTCGGAGTCAGTCAGGTGCTGTGTAAGTTTTTCTGTATAGTTCTTTATTTTATCAGCATTAATACTTTTCCAGTTTTCTCGAAACTTTTTAAGAAGCGGAATATCGGGGTTGTAGTTTCTTGACTGATTTTTGCTTCAAATACCCCTATTAAGACCAATTCATACACGTCATGTCGACAAGCGAAAATGAGCATTTCTCTGTTTAGTTTTTCTTTTGCAACAATTTGTGCAAGAAGCACACTGGCACCGTTTATACGACCTGTATTTGAAGCAGTAGTATCACAACAGCAAATCTTCTAAATTCGAATCTACAATCGCGTTCCAAACTGCCTGTGCTTGTTCAGTTCCTGTAGAACTTTCTAGTCTAGGTACAGCAATAAGTTGTTCTTTGTTTTCATAAGAAATAACTATAGGAAGACGTTCTTCTTTTGATTTCCGAGCATTTAAAGCAGGCCGGCCCAATGAACAGCCAGAACTTATTACCGGTACCTTATTTTGGAAATCATTTTTTATGGCTTCAGCGCGTTCTTTCCGTTTTTCTGTGCGATTTATTTGGACGGAAGACTTACTTATCGGAAATTCATCAATATTATTATTATTATCTAAATGCTTCAATAGTTGCTTCAAGATTGAACACAGAATCTCTCATACTCAATTGACACCTATCTAGCGCTGCTACTATTTTTAGAGTAATAAAATCTCTCCGCAGAGGAGGTGTTTTTCTGGGTTGCGTGTTCTCGACAAGCTTCGGTACGTCCTCTTGTAAATCTAAGTTTTCGTAACGGTGTAACGGTACATAAGATGATGTCGTAGGAATTGGCTCAGACAAATATTTAGCACGTCGTAACTCTGAGGCGCGCTCTTTCCTCTCTATCAGTCAATTTTTTATCCACTCCCGCTAAGTTACCAGGTCGGCCTGGTTCTCTTTGAAGTTGTAAAAAGATTCTATCCTCATTTATTGTTATTAATTGAAGCGCATTGGCGTGTGCAATGTCAAACAAATTATCTAAATTGTTGAGAAAGTCTTGACGACGCTGCTCAAATATGTCTTGTGTCTTTTGTGCATTTTTTTGCAAGTCCCTCCAAACTTGATATAAGTTTACAAGTTTTTTCACACAATTATACAGACTTGCACTGACATGTTGACTGATTGAAAACAATGAGAGTTCTATATCTAAATAATGAGTAATCACAAGCACATCTACACGTTAGGTCGCGTCAGCCTTAGAGAGCAAGTACTGACATGTATTGATGTGTGTCGGCACGGGTTATCGAGGTCCTGCCTTATTAAAATTTTATTTATAATTGTTTTGACTTGAAAGTAAAAACATAAGAGGGTATGCGTTAAAAAAAAAACAACTTTAATTTTTTTGGGACACCCTAATAGACATATATTCCCAAGCCCATCGATAGCCCTTTTTTTTCTAGAAACATATCAATGTATATTTTAGATTACAAAATGTATATTACAGGAATACATTCATAGAGTGGGGAGAACTGCAAGAGGTATGGGTGCCGAAGGAAACGCTGTAATGCTTTTGCGACCTGATGAAATAGAATTTGTTAATTACCTTAAGGAATTTAAAATATATTTAGATAAATATGAATCTTGGAATAAATTATCTAATTTACAGCCAAAGGTATGATTTTAATCATTACTAATATTATAAATGCGAAATTAACTTTGTTTCGCTTTCACGGCTACACAACCGATCGTCAAGAACATACATGTTGTCAGGGTTAAAGAAAAGGACATAAGCTATAGTTCATCTAGAAAAAATATTCCCCAGGTATAAGAGACGGATAATATTACTCTTAAAACTCGTAAACTGCAACCTAATGAAAACCCGTCATGATACCATTGGCATCGCAGTGTAATACCATATTTAACCTATTTTACGCCAACTAATATCTTAACTAATAATGAATCAATTAAAGTACACAGTAGATTTGATACTTGAGTCCAAACTAAACTAATGTTTATAATACAGAGAAAAAATATAAATATGTTTTTATGTAATAGACAAATATGTAATATTCTCAATTTATGATAAAAATCTTTAGTTTTTAGAAAAATAACAATATCAGAGAGGAAAAAAGACGGTCTCTTATAAATTTTCCCATCTCTTCATTACACATCATCACCCTCAAAGGCAGGCAGCGCACTTACGACTCTCAAGTTGCAGGTGTCTTTGGACGGCGGTTGTCACGTACCATCAGGTGAACCGTCTGTTCGCCTGCCCCACTCTAGTATAAAAAACATCAAAATTTTCAAGAAATAGTGCATTTGTTGTCAAAACCTAAAATTACCTTTATAGATGTGATGCGAGCAGAAGCTAGTTATAAACCTGTAACTTTAAATTATGAAAATCGTCACAGTGTACAGAATACATCTTTTTTTTTCTGAGAAAAGATGTTTTGCAAAAGAACAGTTTAAATTTACATAGTTCTCAAATATAAATATTTTATATTTATTGTGAAGGTTACTTTGCATTGTTTCTGTCAACGTTTTTTGGAGGGGCAAACGAGCAGACGGGTGACTGATGGTATGTGACAACCAAGAGTTGTAAGTGCTCTGCCCGCCTTTGAGAGGGATGAGGGGATGGGAAAGAGAAGAGTAGGGCCTGCGCTTGCGTTACCCTCACTCACTCGGTAAATACGCCGGACCATTCGTAAGTTATAAAAAAAGTTTCTTATTTTTCAGTTGGACGCTGCCATGTCAGACAATCAATTTTATCAATTAGCTGTAGAAGCTTATCAAGGCTATATGAGAGCGTTTGAAGTGAAAAAATTAAAGCACATCTTCAATCTCCTTACAATGGATGTAGATGCTGTGGCCAGATCATTTGGCTTGAAAAAAAAACCTGATGTTGATGTCCGTATGTATTTTTGAAATATAATACTTGTATTATATGACGGTAGTTATATTACAGCCTATTTAACCAAGTCCTTCAAACTTCAAGGGTCTATGCGGATGACACATACTTAATGATTTAAAATTTTCTATAAATTAGAAATTTGTGGCAGCTATCTGCCATTAAAATTCAATAACTGTAAAGGGTACTAAAATTATTCGTCTATCTCTGAAATCGACGATTTTTTAAATTTTTTTCGAAAAGAAAAACTTAACTATACAGTTCCCTCCAAAACATTGATGTTGATTTCGACCGCAATATATTAAGTTTGAAATTACAAACTGTTTTGCGTAGTATGTGATGTAACAAAAAATTAAATCTTTCGGATTTTTTCTTTATTTGTGCTGTTAGACCTTGTTTCTTGTTTTTTTTTTTTTTCAGTATTTATGGGTCAATGGCTACCCTAAAGGTGTTGATTTAGTAAATTCCTCAAATTTGTTAAAATTTAGTTAGGGCTAAAATGTCTGCTTATTTTTTTTTACAATTTCAAGAGACCGCGGTCATACATATTTGATGTTAGTTACAATTTCTTTCTGTTTCCGAGAAAAAGGATCTCTACATACCGACAGTTGGGAGTAACTAGTACTAATCATTTCTATAGGTAAAGGAAAGTCATTTCTAAAGCTGTGTTTGGTCTGGCCTTGAACGCGAATGTCCTTGTTTATTAGTGGGTAGTTATTTACTAGAAAAAAATATAATAGTAAAATATTTTATTCCACAGGTATTGGATTTAGTAAAAAACATAGACCAAGAAAAAGAATGGCAGCCATGCTTGCTGAAAAATGTACTGGAGGAAAACAAAGTAAATAGTCAACTTGAAAGGATGAAAATGTAGAGATTTTAAAGTGTCAATGTAAATGATGTGGAATGACAATACATAAGAGTTTATTTTATTCTTAAACACTGACCGGTTAAAAAATTGTAAGATATATTGGTAGTTAAATAAAACATGATTATTGTAAATAGGCATTTTATATTATAATATTATACTCCTTATCTAGGGGCAGAAATATGATTCTATGTTACATGACCAAAATAATCTATCTTTTGACTAGATGAGTCTAAAAACCTTTACGTATAAAACCATTTTGAACTTATTATATACACACAAAATAAGCGCCAAATAATTATTAAATTAAATGTAGGAACTTTTAGAAACCATTGTTTCAATCAATCAATTTCAACATTAAGGAACATTTCTAACTCAGCTGCATTACCAAGACTGGTTATATCTGTCTCTGAATAACATTCTGCAATTAAGAACATGGATATATTAACGTTATTTTGCTGCATGATTTTTAAGTTTTAGGAGTTTATAACTCTTGTCAGCAGGGTTAGATAGTTCATCTTTTGTATTTGAGGTTTAGTTACATTAATAATACTATGTACATAAGTCATTTCTATTTTGGCGAAACATTCATTTCATAAATATTATTTTTTGATAATTTCTCAAAACAATCTTCATGGTTGTGCTGATGATTAATAGCGTAAATCATAGAGTCTATAGTTTCCACAGTAGCTGGACATCGATTTAATGAAAAATACTGTACACATCTCCACGAAGTCTTGCCATGTGTTGTTGAATGTTTTGTATAAACAAAGTTCATGTGCACTAGTTGTTTGTGACCTTTCCTACTATAAATATATTTGTACCGTACTGGTAACTGTTGATTTTCATAAGAGCCATTCACAACTAGAGAAAGAGCACCTGTAAAAAAATCTTGTATTAATAACAGTAATAAAAATAATTTGATATAACAAATTTGTTTTGTCAATCACTTACATAAAAATGTTTTTCAGATACCTGACTACAAAACAAGTTTTGAGTGCTCTTATTATACAATAAAGGCTATGCTTCTTTATCCCAGAAAGAGAAGAAGAATGTAATAAATGTAATAAAATCTAGATCAGAATAGTTTATCTCAGGTATCACCCGACTACCGTCATCAACCTCAACTTCTGAGTTTAAACAATCTACCCAAGAATTTTTAAGTATAGATACTAAGAAATATATAGATAAGAAATTTATAGGAGACATTTTTTTATTTTGGAAATTTAAAGTGTCACGAGATACTCGACCGTATTGTACAATACGGTTGAGTTCCGTGGACAGGGTTCGGTTCTCAGGGTAATTGATCCCTTTTCAGATTTTTAACACAACACACACACTTGATTTGCTCACTACCATAACCAAGAACGTATTTTTTTTCCAAACTGAATTAAATTAATTCTAAACGGGTGTGTGCGAAATATGACGCAGAGAGCTTCATATAACGAAGCAAGTGAAACTACTAAAATGATGAACTCCAGTTTTTCCAGATAAATGTTGTTTAATCAAATAGGGATATAAAAATATATTGGCTTACAATAAATCATTCAAAACACACTTTTAAGTAACATCACACATAAAAATTCACAACAAAAAGCACTTGTCTTCCGAAATTATATGTAATAAGTAATTATATCATGCAAAGCCTTAAGTATTATAAATACAAATCACGAATGTAAAATCATAAGGAATGTAATCTCAATTGTGTTCATAATACAAGGTAAAGTAAAACTGCTCTTACAGAGATCATTTCGATGAATACACTTCTTGTCGAAATATAGTTCTTAAAACTATTCTACAGAACGACAGAAATAATTGTTGGATACCTTAATTAGTACAATAAATAGACTAGAATATGAGCAATAAAGTCTTTAATTATATATTTTTATGGCGTAATGCGATGGCACTAATCAAATTAGAGTGAAATTAGTTTTTGATCTATATAAAAATAGTTTTTCTTTTAAACAATAATTGGCACATGAGAGTATAGTCTCACTATCACAGTTGATTTTTATAAAATTATTGTGCTTTTTGATCTTTATTACTCCCATATGTAACTGGTACTTATCTGTTACTTATGCTATAATATATGTATTTTCTTAGTTTTTAACTCTCACAATCATCCAGTGTATATAGATTTGGTCCCAAATCTTTTGAATCTATGATTCAGTTTAGTAGTTCTGATATAAAATTATAGAACTGAATAACTTGCACAGCAGTATACCTTTTGGTTATCAATTGATGAGTTATATGAAATTGAATGTTGCCTCTTTAGAGGATAAAGTTTTATATAATATATATGTATAATAATAATATATGATCTGAGTTAATTTGCATAATAATCTGCTTGCAGCTGTGATACTTTAAGTATATCATTAAAATGTATTCCAAAGCAAGGTGATTTGCAGAAAGGTAATTCACAAGCACTACACATAAATCTAGTGTCTCGTCGCCTTCCAATTTTCCAGCACAGGCGACAAGAACGCTGAGGATATTTCTTTTTACCATCTTCTTTTTGTGGGATTGTTACAAGGCGATGTTCCATTGTGGGTCTAGAGTACTCTTCATTTGTGTTAGTTCTCAGCATGTTGTTAGTCACCTTACCATTCACTAAGTTTTTAAGGTCGATCATAAATGAACTCAAACTGGTATCTGAAATCACGATGGGCATTTTCATTGTACTGCTTGTAAAATAAGTCACAATATTATAAGATTGTTTAATGTTGAAAATGCCATCGTGTTTTCAAAACAAGAAGCTTTTTGCAAAAGAAAACAGAAAAAAATTTAGTGAAAACTAATAAAATGATTGCATTTTCAACACAATCTCTAATTGTGAGACAGAGTGAAATAATGAAAAAAAGATTAGTAAATATGAAATTTCTAAAAAACTAAGCATTACTAATTGTTTGAAGCAAAAACATTTGTCACAATTAAATTGGTTTATATGATGTGATTTTAATGAGTGCACAACACAAGGCCATGATGTTGTGTGCTAGCCACCCAAGCCGGTATTGTGTGTGTAAAGAAGTATATAAGTTACAATAGATAGGCTCCAGGCAATTGAACATTAAGATTTCCGTTCCAATGCAAATGGTCCTGAGTAAATGCTCAGTTAGTAACATAGGAAATACTTACTGTCTTGTGGAGAGGGGTAGTCCATTGACGCAGAGAGATCTTTCTTTCCATCTCTTGAACTTTCATAGTTTTTGAGACTTGAACAAACAGCGGGATCTGTTACTATTATGTCACTGTCATCACATTCTGTTTTAAGTTCTACTCCACTATCAGGCTGGTTTTTACTTTTTTCACTCAATTCTTCAGTGCTTACTTTGTGTAATTGTGTATTTAAAGATGTAGTTATGTTGACAGGGTTTTCATCATACAAATTTCTCACATTCTCAAAGTTGTTGGTTTGAAAAATTTGACTATTCTGCTTGCATGTCAACTTCTCTTTGATTTTAGGCCTCTTTTCTGGATTAAGTAGATCTGTGAAGTAATTCTTTTGTAAAAACTCATCTGATTTCCTTTTAAGATTACTAAGCCTCTGCAGTTTTTCAATAAGTTGCCGTTGTGTTTGTAATTCAATTTCATTGTTTTGATTTGACTCCTCATTGACACTAGTTTCATATATATCTGAGACACATGATTCAACATCAACTGTGTTCTTTTGACTTTCTGTCCTATGCTTAGATAATTCTGGTTCTCTTTCATTATCATCATCTTCATCAGTCTGAAAAAACAGAAAGACCATATACATGCATAAACGAGGAAAACTCAATACTATACACCGTATTAGGGAAATGCTGCTGAAAATGAAGAGAGACAATAATACTAACGATACCTTTGATAATGAGTCAGATAAAAAATCAATCCTGATGAAAAAAAAATCTCTTTTAACAATGTTTTATTAGCATTATTCTTGTTAGTCTAGCTAAGAGACACAATCATTTTTATTTTATTGGCATTGATTTTTTTATAACTCATGGTCAAAAGTATCATTAGTACATACATACAAAGAAGTACATAAAATGAAGACAGGTGATAGCGCCTGTCTTGATTTTTGGAAGCATTTCCCTGACACCATGTGTATAGTCGTTTTTTTTTGTTTTCAGACAGTAACATTTGCAAAGTGACAGCTGTTTGCAGAAAATACTTAAAATATGTGTAGTAGCCCTTCCTATATCCTATGAGCATTCTCATCTCATTACATAATTATGGTAGGAGCTGCTGGATACAGCACTCTTAAACTTTATGGAAGTGCTTTATTACTGTTATGTTCTAAAGAACTGAATAATTCAGATAACTAAGTTTGTGTCATGATTTCCATCTTCTAGATCTACAAAATAGAGCACAAATATATAATCTATTAAACAGTTTGTAAGTACCATACTAGTCACCTCTTCCTATTCCCTAAAATAAATTGCCTTGGCCTTGCCTGGCATTTTGAAAAGTTAAATTTAAGGATCTGTTTTTAAAATACTACATACATAAATCATATAGGTATGTATGTAATATCACTTTATTGAACTCTAATGTGTTAACTTCACTTACCTCTTTGTTAGTTAATCCTTTGATTTGCAATACTTCCGCAGTACCTATAAAACTAGTGAGATCTTCTCTTTTCACGCTAACTTCTCCATGATACATAAACTGTAATAAGTCTCTCATTGCTTTGTGACTCACATCCCTCAATACAACTGAAAAATAATTAGCTAATTATAGAAAACGTAATAGACACAAAGAGCTTCGCTGATATAACAAATCGTAATTACCAATTGGATGTTGACATGGATTCAATTGAAACATTTTCTTGAAATAAGGTGAACATATCGACAGTATGACTTTATGTGCTTGTAATAAATGGCCATCGACGGCAATCGTAACGTCTACAAACTCGCCATTCCCTAATAAACCGGCGAATCCTTTGGTCAGGTTCCCGTGAAAATTATTCCAGGACAATGAAAATTGCTGGTCCATTTCTAACCACTGTTCAATTGCATCTAGAAAGTAAAATAAAGATTGAAAATTGCTTAAAATGGTTAAAGTTATTAAACGTTCGCTATGAACATGTAATACCCACAATTTAAACCTATATCTATGCAAATTTATTTGATAAATATTTTGTGAAAGAAGCGTGACAGCTGTACACAGCGCGTCGCATTCCGCAGTGTTGCCAGTTGCCATTGCTAATTGATATTCAATTCCAGGTGCACATTAAATTAGAATCAACTATTATCACTATACCGTTTTACATCTAGCAAAATATTATTATGAGTAATCATGGTTAAGTATAACAAAGAGAACCTTATATTTACCTATATTACAATTGCATGCTGGCTATGTTATTACTAAGAGAGCTTGAGGGGATTATCTCAGATGATGGCACCGGTGATAATATCTGCGCATACAACTTATTGTACGGTGTACAGGACTTGCTGATTAAAACGTTTTATTGATTTCTTCCTTGTATAGTTGAATATTACATAAAATACTTTTTTTTTAAGAAAGATAACGCCCGCACTAGGGTTAACTTATGTATCGCAGGGAACTTTACAAATATTCAAGCTACGGACAAAAAAAACACCCAGACTCAGAACAACAATTTGAGGATTACACAAAGTGTTGTCCCGTACGGGAATCAAACCCACAACACTCGGCGTGGCAGCGTAGTAGCGAGGTGACCACTTAAATCGCTACGCCATCCGTGCATTTAATTATTATAGAGCAACTCAACATGACACCAGGAAAAGGTGTGTCATAGATTATATACAGTTCCATACGCTAATTAAATTAGATTATATGTCATGTACCGCAAATTAAGGTCGTACTAATCTGGTTGTGTCACCACACCATCCCTCTATGGAGACAATTACTCCTATTGTAAATTTTGAAATTTAACTGTCCTACCGGACCTTGTGGTACATGGTCGGTCTTAGGTCGGTCTGCAAATGGAGCTTGAGTTAAAATTATTGGTGTAGATGTAGTAGGCTCCGCAGAAGATGGTGAAGGAATAACAGGTACAATATTCTGGTTCGCCGTAAGTTTTGCAGACGGAGTAGCAATACCTCGCTCAATATACGCCGGTTTTAGACGATCCACAATAACAACCACAATTTTAAAATAAAAACTCGTTAATTAGATTACTGGACTACTTACTCCTTGAATAAGTCCTCCTGTCGAGACCTTAACTAGTCGGGCATCCCCAAAATACACACGTGAATAAAACCGTATATTTAAATAAATACAACCACAATTTTATCCTTGTTGCCAATAGTAGAGGTTTTGCCGTCAGAAGCTCGATCGACGATGGGATGAGGACCTGTATACGGCGGCTGTAATGGATACCGAACAGCGTCTTCGCGCAGAAATACATGTGTCGCTGTAGCAAGGTCTTTGAAAACCAAGATAAATGGCTCTGAGTGACAAGAAGTTGGGCTGGAAAAACGAAATCACTTGAATCCTCAATCTTGCCAGAATTTTCCGGTTGAATTAACTGTTCGCGTAGTAAACATAAGATTTCACCATATACCATTTCGGCAGCTTTGGCTTTTAAGTCCTCCTTCAAAGCAGACCCCATACCTAACAAAACAAGGGGGAGAGCTTGTACCCAGGATCCACCGTGGGAACCATTAAAGGTTCCCTTAATTGACGATGGCACTTGGATGATAAACACTCATGTGAACCTTAACCGTCGTAACAAATCGGACTCGAATTGAGCACCACGATCTGTTGTTATGATTAAAGCTACACCGACCCGTGAAAGCCACTCTCTTATGAAGACAATTCACTTCAAGTTCTTCAGCTGTGGCAGAACGCATTGGCCATACTTCAGACCATCTTGATTGCCTGAAGTATTCCCAATGCTTGATAACGCGGTCGATTGCAATAAGGCAATAACGAAATTCTCCACAGATGGGCAAGGGTCCAATGACATCTGTGTAGACATGCTTAAAGTGACCAGATGGTATGTCGAAAGTGCCAAGCTGATCATGTGGCCAAGAAAGAGAACTTCGGCTCCACCTAGGACACATTTGGATATGTTAATCACCATACCATAATCCTGAAACCGTTTACATAATGTGCAAAGGTTTTCGTGGTGAGAGGCCAAACGGGGTCGTGATGTGAGTAAAATCATTTATGTGTGATTTTAAAAACTTCATAATTTCCCTGGTATCACAAGATCTAGTACTGATTGGGTTACAATGGGACCACAACTTTATATCTTTTTAAACTAGGAGGGGTTCTTATCTCCCTTTCGAATAAAGTTTTTTTGAAAGTCGGTCTACAAATTGGCGACAAAAATTACATACAGTCGTCCATGTAACCTCCTCCGTTTTAAAGTCGGTTACATAAGGTAAACAATATTTTAATACTATAAAATTGTCACCTTCTACCAAGTGTAAGCTGTTTTTAATAAAATGTATAGGCAAGAAAAAATTAAGAAATAAATAAATAGCTTTCTGAATTGCTACACCACTCATGCGTACATTAAATTAATATAGTTGTACTACAAATATGTTTTCGTTCTAAAATGACAATCTCATATGTCACTTAACGGGGTTAAAAATTAGAGGAAATATAAATGATTTTTTTATATGGGATCAGCTGTTGGGGTAGCTGACCCGATAAGTTGTTATGGTACTTTCCTACGTCTGTGCCAGCTGGCTGATTGAGGTGAGGATATCTACTTAGCCGGCCAGGCTATATAAGCCGTCGAACCGTAGCTAAGTAGATAATACTAGGAGCAAGGAAAGGTGCCTATGTTAGCCGGCCAGACTGGTTAGTCCTTGAACCGTAGCTGAAGTGAAACACCAGAGAATGGTTGGAATCGACTTGTATTTGATTAAAAGTATGCCAGTTATATTTACATTTTTAACCATTAAGTAACATAGTTACTTTATAGCACAATATATGGATTAACCAATAACATTTCTTATTTTATATTTACAATATTTAATGTGTAGGAAACCAATCAGCTTACATTGCTGTTGTCGTTGTTTGTGTACGTGAGTATAAATTATGCATTGTATAAAAACGCGGTGTTGCGCGGATCGCGTTCATTTGCCGCTTGGTATGCAGTGCGAGTGGATGCGTGTTCTCTTGATGCATTTTTAGGGCTTCACAGTACGTGGCATGTGTACGCCACAGTACCCCCCCTCAAGCAAAGCGTACGTTGGGTTGGACTGTTCTGCCCGTTCGGGTGATGTAGGCGTCGCGGTGAGTAGCGGGAATTGCTGCTGTACTGTACTGAGCTGCTCGGTACTGAGGTGGTTCCACTTGCGGGTGATGTACTTGCGTTCGTTGTTATGTTTGTAGTCGAAGTATTTGTTTGTGAACCTGATTGTAATTTCTCGTCGTTATACAGATGGGCTGGCTTCAATCGGTCTACGGATATGACTGTGGTACGGAGTGGTAGTTGGATAGTGAATTGTTTACCATTTGCACTTCGTTGAATTGCCTTGTAGGGTCCGTCATATTGTGGTGTGAGTGGGGGTCGGACAGTGTCGTTCCGTACGAACACGTGAGTGCATGTTTCGAGATCTTTATAAATGAATGTGTGCTGATTTGATGAATGCGATCTTTTTTCGGTGATAGTGACGTCATGGTTTCGGTCAGATGGCGTACAAATTCCGCGTCATCCATATTCGGCTTTGTAGGCACGAAGAAATCTGACGTGATGCGTAAAGTAGATCCGTAGGTCAATAACGAGGGGTTGACGGAGGTGTCCTGACATAATGCTGTACGTAGTCCGAGTAAAACAGTAGGTAGTTCTTCGCTCCATTTAATACTCGCTGTTCTTGCTATCAATGCTGCCTTGAGAGTTCGATGCCAGCGTTCTATCTGTCCGTTTGATTGTGGGTGGAATGCAGGTGTGCGTATACGAGTGACGCCGATTAGTGCATGAAATAGTGATGACTCGAATTGTCTGCCTTGATCCGTAGTGATTCGTAACGGACAACCAAATCTTGAGATCCATCCGTCGTACACGGCTTTAGCGACTGTTTCGGCGGTGATGTCGCGAGTAGGTATAGCTTCTGGCCACTTTGTGCAGCGATCGATCATTGTAACTAAATACCTATATTCGTTTGACGGAGATAATGGAATCGTGATGACTGTTGAAACTCGCCGAACGGGCTGATAACATGTCTTTGAATTTTCCTGCGCTGGCAGCCGATGCATGACCTTGACCAAGTTGTTACGATGTGTTCATAGACGGCCAAAAGAATTTGGAAGTTATGATTTTTCTTGTTGTTCGTACGCCGGGGTGACTTAAATCGTGTTGAGCTTTGAACGCTATAAGACGATAAGTCAGTGGTAGATGTGGTCGAATGTTCGATGTTGATATTTCGCACCATATCGGTTGTTGAACTCCCAGTAGATGAATCTGAGTGAATTTGAGATTGGCCGCTGCATTTCGTTCGCCGTGAATGTACTTAATGTTTGAACAGAATAGACTTATGTAGTGTAACTGGCGCTGTATTCTCGGTGTGTCGCTGTTACTTTGAGTTCTCGTAAGTGCGTAGGTAAGTGGCTTGTGATCAGTACATACGATGAGTTCGTTGCCCTCGATAAGTCGACGTAAACTTTTGATAGCGGTGTATATTGCCAATAATTCGCAGTCGTACACTCTATATCTTCGGTTCGTGTCGCTCATAGACTTCGAGTAGAAAGCGAGTGGTTTCCAAATATCGTTAACTTTTTGCAACACTCAATGCAACAAATGCAACACGGCGCCTAGCGTAGTGTCGGAAGCGTCGGTGAGTAGGCATAGTGGTGCGTTAGGTAACGGGTGCGTGAGGGTAGTGGCTTCGAGTATGCTTTGTCGGCATTGTTCAAAGGATTTTTCTGCCTCGGTTGTCCATTGTACCGGTGACTTGTCGTTCTTCTTAGAGTTATGTAAATATTTATTAAGTAGGTATTGATGTTCAGCTTGATGAGGTAAACAACTGCGGTAAAAGTTAATCATGCCTAAAAATCGTCTTAATTCTTGTACTGTAGTTGGTTTGGGATACTTTAGTATGGCTTGGATGCGTTCTTCAGTAGGTTTGATTCCGTCCGGCGTAACTTCGTAGCCGAGAAATTGATTTTGTTTTTTCCGAACTCGCATTTGTCGATGTTGAGAGTGATACCGTAGTGGTTTTAACGTTCGAGTACTGTGTGTAGATGGCGCTTGTGCTCTTCTTCGTCATTTTTCGAATATATTAATAAAACATCGACAAAACAGTAGCATATGTCGTCGAGTCCGCGTAGTAATTCGTGCATAAATCGCTGAAATGTGTGACCAGAGTTTCGTAGGCCAAATGTCATGCAGTTGAATTCAAAGAGGCCAAAAGGGGTGATAATTGCGGTTTTCGCGGCATCTTCTTTTGCCATAGGTGTACTATAATAAGCCATCTTCATATCTAACTTAAAAAAGATTGCCTTGCCGTGTAACTGGTAGGTAAAATCTTGAATTCTCGGTTTAGGGTACCTATCGGGTATTGTTGCGGCGTTAAGTCGTCTGTAGTCGCCACAAACACGTAGTGAGCTATCTTTCTTTTTGACGACGTGCAGTGGACTTGCCCAGGGGCTGTTTGATGGTTTGCAAATACCCATGTCCATAATTCTTTCGAATTCTAACTTCGCAGCTTTGTACTTGTCAGGCGGTAGAGGTCGCGGTCGCGAATATATGGGTTGTCCGGTGGTTTCAATATGATGCGTGACGTCATGCTTCGCTGTAGTTTTTAATGACATTGGTCGTAGAACATCGGAGTATTGTTTTAGAATATCGTAGTAAGCGTGATTGTGATTAACTGTATAGATGGATTGTTCGGTACTGCATACTTTGATTGCGTTTACGCTGAGATCTGTCACTCGGTCGATAAGTTTTTTTCTGATGTAAGTCAACTAATAACTTGTGTTTGGCTAGGAAGTCTGCACCCAGTATCGACGTCTTCACATCAGCGAACGTGAATGTCCATTTGAAACTTCTAACGTAGGCCTAGGTTAAGCTCTAGTGTGCGCTATCCATAGGTACGAATTTCTGTTCCGTTGGCTGCGTAAAGCTTGTATGAGCTTTCTATTGGTTTCGAGTATCTATTCTTTTTTGCGGCTAGGACTGATATGTCGGCTCCGGTATCGACGAGAAACTTCTCTCGGTTGTTGCTGTCTGTAACGCAAAGGCGGTGGCTACCTAGGTTGACATCGACTCCCGCCTCGGCCGGTGTCTTTATTAGTTTTCCTGATGCTCGCTGGTTTCATTTGTATTAAACTTTGCTTTGGAACATGGTAATACACATTTGCGCTCGTCTTCACCGAACCGAAAAAGATAATAACGAAACCGGTCTGCATCGCGACTATTAGGAGAGCGCGATCGCATACGGTCTTGAAAGTGCGGCGGGCGGTGCGTCGAGCGGCGGTTTTCGTGATGTTTATTACGAAGTTCTGCTATTTCCATTGATAACTTTTCTATTTGTTTAGTTATTAAGTTGATTTGTAAGTTTTCGACTGTAGTATTTTTCGTTTGGTTAGGTACTTGAGAGCACGAGGAGCTAGGTATCGGAGTTGTTGTGATTGCGGCGATTATAGCGGGTTCGAAATGTTCTATCATTTTATCAGCCATTGCAGCAAGGATTTCAAGTTACGATTCTGTGGTTATTGCAAGCACGCCGCGAATTTGTGGAGGTAATTGGTTTAACCACATGACTCGCAGTGCTTCGTCAGTTAGTAACCTACCGCTAAGGTCACGCATCTTTCGTAATAGTTGGCTAGGTTTTGAATCGTCGAATTTTAGGCCGCTAAGTAGCTTTTGAAGTTGACGGTGATCTGATTCTTGATAGATGCTTATGAGTCTGTCCTTGAGGATGTTGTATTTACCGGTGGCGGGCGGGTTGATAATTATGTCCGCTATTTGTTCAAGGTCGCTGCAGCCGAGTAAGTTAAACTTCTGTTCTTCTCCTATCTTGCTAGCAGTGACGGCGTCTTCAAATTGTGCGAAACATAGTCAAGGGTTTTGTCGCCAGAATTGTAGTAATCGTGGAAGCAGAGAGATGGTGGCTACGTCGCTCTTGACGGCTGTTTCGTGGGTGTCTTCGTCCGACATGGCGCTTAACGTAGAAAGTTGAGGCTGTTGGAACGGTGTAGCGTAGGTACTAGCTGTAAGCTGTGCAGTGGTAGGTACTACGACACGGCGGTACTCGTAGGTTTTTGCGGGGTCACCAATTTCGGGATCAGCTGTTGGGGTAGCTGACCCGATAAGTTGTTATGGTACTTTCCTACGTCTGTGCCAGCTGGCTGATTGAGGTGAGGATATCTACTTAGCCGGCCAGGCTATATAAGCCGTCGAACCGTAGCTAAGTAGATAATACTAGGAGCAAGGAAAGGTGCCTATGTTAGCCGGCCAGACTGGTTAGTCCTTGAACCGTAGCTGAAGTGAAACACCAGAGAATGGTTGGAATCGACTTGTATTTGATTAAAAGTATGACAGTTATATTTACATTTTTAACCATTAAGTAACATAGTTACTTTATAGCACAATATATGGATTAACCAATAACATTTCTTATTTTATATTTACAATATTTAATGTGTAAGCAACCAATCAGCTTACGTTGCTGTTGTCGTTGTCTGTGTGCGTGAGTATAAATTATGCATCGTATAAAAACGCGGTGTACTGGTAGGTATTGCTCCGCTCCCACATCCAGACGATACAACACTCATCCGGAGGCGACTCAAACGCCCCGCTCGGGAGCTCATAACAATTCCTTCGAGCGGGGCATTGGCTTCGCCATCGGATGCAGATAGCCAACCACCGACCTCTCGCAGGCGGCTCGCTGGACCCCTCTTCAGAGGAGCGATCGGCGAGCAAACCTCGAGGCCGGTGAGCTAACTCCAATGACCGGCTCACAGTGGTGAGCTGCGAGGAAAACCACTATAAGGAGCCCAGTGCTTCAAATAGTCTGCCCACCCCCCCTCAACAGGGGTGAGATGATACCAGATAGATAGAACGCGGTGTCGCGCGGATCGCGTTCATTTGCCGCTTGGTATGCAGTGCGAGTGGATGCGTGCTCTCTTCACAGTACGTGGCATGTGTACGCCACGCCATCACGAAAAAGAATGAGCAATGAATATTTTCACGTAAGGCCAACATAATAGGACACTTATAAAAAGACATCGCTTATGGTCTGCCCTGATTGATAATTATGACTGAAATATTTGTCTAGTAGTATGGGATCCTTTCTGCTTAGCCGAAAATCGTGGGTACTATTACAACACGTGACAATAATTTTTGTGATCCACAAATAGTTTTCACGAGTCTGGGTGTTCTTTGTATCCGTTGTACGTTTTTTTTGTAAAGTCTCCCGACACATGAATCATTACTTGTGTGAGCGTTGTCTTTTTAAAATAAAAAAGAAACATTTAAGTACCTTTTAGGTACAATAGCCTTTTACCAAGGCAGTTCTAAATTGTCAGTACTTCCTAACATACAGTTTAGTTAAGTTAGCATAGCAGCAGTCAGCATAGCAGCAGTCAGCATCTTTATAGGTAGTAGAGCCACGCTGGTTTCAGCAGGAATGGGCCGGCTCGACCGGGGCAGTACTACCCTCTCACAAAAAACCAGCCTAAAGCGACAACATTCGTGTTATCGTCTTTCGCTGGTGAGTGAGTGCGCGGGAAGCCCAATGATGCAGGGGTGACAGTTATCGCGGTGTGTGTGAGCAGTGGAGTGCTCGTAGAATCATTATGAGGGTGGCGTGGATCGAATCGTCAGCCAGAAAGACCCGTAGAAACGGTGGTGCCGCTGGCCGCCCGCGGCATAGTAAGGGGCCCACCTACGGCTAACCACCTTGGGAGGCTGCCCCGTCAGGTCACGCATAATCCACGGAGTGGCTCGTCGTGCCGGTTGGTGACCGGACGGTGGGACCCGGCGACCATTTTCCGGAGGGTACGGGGGCCCTTCCGTCCGACAGTTCGGTCTCCGCCATGCCTCACCGTTACATGATGACACAGTGTTTTGAGTCTCAGTTTACACTGTCACGATGACTGTCATGCCTTTTCGCCCCCTTTCCCAACTCTTATCATGGCAGTACAAAGAAAGAAAAATGGTCCAACAAGGGCATCCTCTTCTCCCACCGACCCGCTTTTTGAGGTGGAGTTCATTAACATACGTGAACTCCATGCAAACCTCAGTGCCGTACACCAGCACCTTGAGACGGCTCGGCCGGCCATGCTTTTCCTTACGGAGACACGAATAAGCCGCCCTGCCGACACGGCATATCTCTACTATCCCGGCTACGTGCTAGAGGAGTGCTTCCTCGCGAGGGCTGGGGTATGTCTTTTCATCACGGCGGATGTTTGTTGTCACCGTCTGCACTGCCTAGAAGACGCATCCTTCTCCATCCTTTGGCTTCACGTAGATTTTGCCTCTATGAGCCGGATCTACGTTTGCCATTATCGGTCCCATTACGGAGACTCCGAGACAACTCGACTCTTTGACTACATGAGTCACGCAACGGATAAAGCGCAGGAGCAGTTCCCGACCGCCGAACTGGTGTTTTCGGGTGACCTTAACGCCCACCATGACTTCTGGCTGGGATCTTCCAGAACGGACCACGCTGGTCGAACTGCCCACGCATTCGCTCTCACGCATGACCTTACCCAACTGGTACTCCAGCCTACCAGGATACCAGACATATCGGGTCAAGCGCCCTCTTTGCTAGACCTTCTGCTGACGAGTGCCCAGCGCAGTACAGTGTAACGGTTCACGTCCCTCTGGGATCCTCCGACCACTGCCTGGTGTCCACCTCGGTGCCTCTTGTTCCCCACCACGGCCTGTGGTAACAAGGCGACGGTTATGGCACTACTCGTCAGCAGACTGGGATGGAATGCGGGATTATTTAGCATCCATCCCGTGGGCTCAACGCTGCTTTAAAGACCTGTCTGGGATCTGTCGCAAAGTGCGTCTGCCGTGGCTGACGAAATCACTATTACTTCCCGAGAAACTGTGCAATTGGCTCACCAGTTTTCTTACAGACAGAAGCATCAAGGTCGTTGTTGACGGTGCATGCTCCGACTCGAAGTCTGTTAATTCTGGTGTCCCACAAGGCTGTGTGCTATCACCCACGCTGTTTCTTCTGCATATCAACGACATGCTGCAGATTAGCAGCATCCATTGCTATGCAGACGATAGCACGAGTGATGCCCTTTACACCGGCCGCGCTAACATTTCTCGGGTAAACGTCATCGAAAGCCGATCCAAACTTGTGTCTGAAATCGAAACTTTATCAAAAGTTTCAGATTGGGGTCGACTTAACCTAGTCCAATTTAACCCCACGAAGACACAGGTTTGCGCGTTCACCGCTAAAAAGATGCCATTGGTCGTATCACCTCAATTTGAGAGCACTTCCCTAACTGCATCAGCCAGTATCGGAATCCTTGGCGTCGATATATCAAGCGAAGTCCAGTTTCGCGGTCACTTAGAGAGTAAGGCCATATTAGCCTCGAAGAAGCTTGGTGTGCTAAACAGATCGAGACAGTATTTTACTCCGGCCCACCGCCTGCAACTTTATAAGGCGCAGGTTCGGCCGCACATGGAATACTGTTCTCAACTCTATGCAGGTGCACCCCAGTACCAACTTCTGCCTCTTGACCGCATTCAACGGAGAGCGACTCGCATCATCGACTGCCAAGATATTTCTGATCGACTTGACACCTTGGCGTTGCGTAGAGATGTAGCTTCACTCTGCATCCTCTATCGCTTGTATCATGGGGAGTGTTCAGAGGAATTGTTCGGACTTATACCGGCTGCTGGTTTCCGTCATCGTCCTACGCGACAAAATATCCATCCCCATCACCTGGACGATTGGCACTCCACCACTGTGCGCTTCTCCAGAAGCTTTTTGCCTCGCACAACCAGCTTATGGAACAAATTGTCGCCTGCCGTATTTCCGAACCGATACGACCTTCAAACCTTCAAGAAGAGAGCGTACCTCTACCTAAAAGGCCGGCAACGCACTTGTGACTCTTGAGTTGCGGGTGTCCATGGGCGGCGGTAGTCACTTACCATCAGGTGACCCGTCTGCTCGTTTGCCCCCTATCGCATAAAAAAGAAAAAAAAAAAATCGCGAGTGCACCCGTGCTGTCGCTCAAAAGCAGTCGGCCTACCGCGCATGGATCAGGGCCCGCGCTCATTGTGACCCAGACGTTGATCGCCTAAAAGCAGCGTTTAACAAAGCCGCTAAGGAATGCAAGAGGGCTTACATCAGAGCTGATGCCCAGCGCATTGAACGGTTTGGTCAAGAACTCGTCGCATACCCTACGGGTAGCCGTAAGTTTTGGCGATTGGCCAAAGCCGTGCAGTCCAACTACTGCCAACCTTCGCTGCCACCGTTGAACTAACCTAACGGATCACTAGCCCACTAGCAGAAAGCGAAACTACTTGCTGACCTCTTTGCGGCTAACTCCCGAATCGACGACCGTGGCGCTCACCCGCCCACCATTGTGACTTGTGACTCCGCAATGCGGGATATTCGCATCCGGGAGAGGGATGTCCGTGCGGAGCTTCGGTGTCCGGAAAGCCAGTGGACCCGACGGTATTCCTGCGGTGGTTCTTAAAAACTGTTCACCAGAGTTGTCTCCTGTACTGACGCGCTTGTATCGCCTATCCTATTCCTCGGGAATTGTTCCGGAGGCCTGGAGAGAGGCGAACGTCCAACCCATTCCCAAAAAAGGCGACCGCTCCGATCCAGCTAATTACCGTCCTATAGCCGTCACCTCCATACTCTGTAAGGTGCTCGAGCGGATAATCAACACACAATTAATCCGTCCATCTAGAGGATCACTCCTTGTTAAATGATCGGCAATATGGTTTTATTCCGAACCGATCCAGGGGTGATCTTCTAGCGTACGTAACACACCTTTGAGGCTATGGATAGGAATGGGGAGTCCTTGGCCATCAGCCTCGACATTGCTAAGGCCTTCGATAGGGTCTGGCATCGTTTGCTTCTCTCCAAACTTCCTGCATTTGGTCTGCCATCTAAGCTATGCAACTGGGTTGCTGTCTTCCTCCACTAGCGCCGCATTAGGGTTCTCTGTGACGTCGCGGCCTCTGACTTCCAGGAGGTTAGCGCTGGTGTACCTCAGGGCTCCGTCCTATCGCCCACGCTGTTCCTTCTGCATATCAATGACATGTTGTCTCTTGGCAACATACATTGTTATGCAGACAGCACAGTACACGGGCGATATTTTGGACATCCTGCTGCCAAGCTAGCAGACGTTGAGGGAAAACGACAGGAGCTTGTCGCTGAGCTCGACCGGTTCTTGAGCCGCATCTCTTAATGTGGTTGCGATAATCTGGTCGAGTTTAGCGCCAAGAAAACACAGGCGTGCGCGTTTTCAAACAAAAAGTCTCCATTCCTTCCCCTTCCTACTCTTCAGAACACTCAACTGCCACTACAGGATAGGCTTAGTATACTGGGTATGGACATCTGTCGGGATCTCAATCCGCGTGATTAAATCGAGAGCGTCACTAAGGCGGCCTCGCGGAAGCTCGGTGTATTGAACAAGGTGATACGTTTCTTCGCGCCCGATTATACAAGACCCAGGTTCGCTCCTGCGTGGAGTACTGCTCTCATCTTTAGGATGGCTATGCGTAGTATTTGCTTGACGCTCTGGATTGGTTGCAACGACGCGCAGTCCGCATTAGACTGTCCTAAGGTCACCCAGTCTCTTGAGCCCCCGCAATTGCGAAGAGATGTCGCCTCTATGGCATTTTTCTATCTCTTACATCACGGAGACACAGGTTCTGACGAGTTCTTCCAATTGGTCGCACTTTCTCCCTTCCTCTACAGGACTACACGTGCTGGCCTGAGGAGTCACCATTCTTCTCCGAGATTACATTAATTAATTGGTGTACATTTATTGTAGGTGGGACCTACAATAAATATTTATCTAAACACATATTTAAAAAAAACAAAGGCATTCAAAAATAACAAAAACTCTGTAGCACTACAACACAACTGACACTGAAGAAATGTAAACTATACTGTAACTTATTAAAACCAAACCAAATAAATACTCTTTGCTCTTTAGCCACAGCTGAAGATTTACTGCTTGCACCCTGCATCTAATTGGATGTCTGGAAACATTTGAGAAGTTGTAAGCTTTATGCCAATCTGTTATTAATAGCTTTTCATGATCATGTTTATACTTGATCGACATATACCTGTATGTTAAATAGTTAACATGAATGTTTAAACATCACGTTAAACTAAGTTTATAGATAACTTGGCTCTAGAAAGCTTCCAGTTATTTCGTTCGGCTTCCATTAGTACAGAGCTTTGCTAAAACTTTCCATCAGTGGTCGAGGACTAGTCCAGCTAAATTAAGTTTCAACCAAACTTTTAGGAGTTTGTCGACGCAGTGGAATCCCAAAGAAGATGTTAGTTACAGTGACCAAGTTTTGTTTGTTATGTATCGACGTAAGATTCCGTATGTTTAGCGACTGAGTGGCTTAACTAACTAAGACGAAAAGTTTGTACAAAAAATATAATTTTAAACCTTACTTTCAAACTACGATATGAAGTACCTAAATACCTATAAAACCGAAATTATTTTGAAGTCGCTTTGAACGGCGGTCTTTTCTAAACGCTACTCGGTATGACGTTTTAATTAGTCTTATCTATAAAAAATATATTTAATCGCATGATGGAATCATTTTCATACCTTTATTTTATAAATTCAATAATATTTGTACTTACATAATAATATGTAAGTCAAACTTTGTACCTTATGACACCTTTGCACTACTCTTATGATCTAAGGATGTTATGACAAAAGAAACAGATGAGTATGTAAACTCAAGCTTATAGGTATGTATGCAGGATTTGGTAGTTGTTCGTAACGTTGTTCTAAATTTCTTCATTTATTAATAATACGTCTTCTCTTATTTCTCATCACCCTCAAAGGCAGGCAGCACACTTTCGACTCTTGAGTTGCAGATGTCCATGGACGAATGTTGTCACTTACCATCAGGTGACCCGTCTGTCCCAATATAATATAAAACTTCGTTCCATAAAAATACCAAGTGTTGCCCGCAATTTGGGTACGTGATGATAGAAAGTAGCCCGTGTGAGATGTGTAAATGTCTTTGTTTCCAATAACAAGTATGATTATTTTTTTAAACTATGTAACCGACTTCTCTTGCAGACAGACGGAGTACCGACTGATCCTCTTCAAATCGATAGAACCCGTCACTTAATAAATAGGTGTAGGTACTATGCGGAAGTATTACCAGTTCAAGCATTCTGAGGTAAAGGTACAGGGAAGGAGAGATTTTTACAATATCAATCAGATATCACAAGACGAGTGGGAAAATACAAACTAAAAACAGTCTTTCCACCGATGTGGTAAACGTTAATCAATAATGATTAGCATCTCCTGGTATTTGACAAATATATCAATTTCTATTGAAATTCCTACTAATATAATAAATGTATAAATGAAAGTAAATTTGTTTTTTTCTTACGATTAATCGTCATCGTCGTTAACAAACTTGGCATACACGTAGTCAGGGTAATAAAGAAGTACATTGGCTATCTTTCTTCCAAAAAGAAAGTTGATACGGGGATAAAATAATCATTTATAGACGGTCTATTGATAAAATAACTAGACCTTCACGTAAATAATATGTAAAACGATAACAGGCACATCTTAAAATTATTTGATACAGCTAAATCATGCGGCCGATCACGCTATTAAGCTGCTAATTGGCGAAACAGTTGAAAGAACTTTGTTTTGTACAGTGTAATCACATCTGTAGCTTGCCTCTTACACAATAACGAATATCTTAACTAACAATGAATAAAGCAAAGTAGGTACACATAAGATACGTTTATTCATTCTTCAGTGACATTTGCTGTTGAATTTTTATCAAAACTAACATTATAAAGCGAAAAAAATAATATGTTTGTATTTAATATATTAACTCAAATCTACTAATGGTTAATCAGTATTAACCATTTAAAAAAATAGTCACTAATAGAAAAATAACATCATTAGCGAGAAATAAAGGTCTAAATTGTCATATCGTTTTTGTTTTCAAATAATGTTATTGTATTAGGTAATCTTACCCCTATATTTCATAATAAAATATAAAGCAGAATTTATTCAGCCCAAGAGTGCATTATAGACATTCGAGTGTTAGGATTAAGTCGGCCAGGATTATAAAAATAATGTTTTAAACCTAGGAAACAAACAACCTACGAGTAGGGCAACGTTGTACAAAATCTAAATACTTAACAACGATGCCGCGGACATAAACTAGTACTTAATATATTTATATATGTCTTTAATTAACAAGATATCAGTATTGTAAAGATTTGGCTACCAAATACCAATGAAGTTTTTTGTAAGTTCGCAAATATTTAATGACTTAAAATAAACTACTTTTTAAAGTTTTTAGTTCTTTTATACCTACTCTTGCCATAACTATTGTTACAAGGAAGTCTTTTTTTAATTGCATAAAACATTTACAACTGTAATGTGTTTTAATTTATACATTAATCTATGTATATATAGCTTTAAAAATATATGGAGCTCATTCAAAATGTGTCCAGTCCAGTGCTGACTAATTAGGAAGCTTCTATAGAGCTTTGAGCTCGGTCATTCCGCTTGTTAAAATATTGTTCACAAGTAACAATTTTCTCGTCAGTAAATTAGTTTTTTGTGTTTTTCTTCCTTTGCTTAAGAAGTTGTGTTAATTTAAGCACCCTATTCCTTTTTAAATAATAAGTTCAATAATGACCAATGGTTCTCTTATAGGATACAAGTCCTAAGTCATCTTTAAAAATACGCGACATGGTTCTAGATGCTATATCCCTAGATAAAATCTTTTGCTTTTTCTGTAACAAACTGAGGAGGTTTCATTGGACCTATCAATAGCCTTGTACACAAACATTCTAATACCAATATATTTCAAGAATTGCATATGGCTCGATACCAACTTTGTGTAATGCTTATTACACCCCACTCTGTTTAAATATCACAAAAATATTTAACACCGATTGGCGCGAAAATGAGAATACACAATGTATATTCATATAAGATTGACATATTCCAAATTCAATTATTGTATTATGTATTGTTTTTTTTTAATTGCAACAGTATTTATGGCCAGATTATTATAGAGATTATAGATTCGTAATAATATTGTATAATAATATTATTTTGCAATATTATTACAAATGACTATGTAATATGTTAGATTATTTATTTTCTTCTTTTATAAAACTAACTGATACGACTTCCGGTGACTTATAATCAGTTTGATTAGCAGTACCGCGGTGCACTTCAGCAAATAGGTATAACGTGATTACTTATCATTAACCTTTGAGATTTGCGTTAACCGCATTTGCAGTTAAGCCTCTAGGTCTCAGGTTCTTATCAGTGCTATACTAAGCCACACGTATCTTGAAATGTCTATTATATACTGTGCAGATGCCCCTCTGAACAAAAGGAGGTTTCATATTTAATTTACAAAGTAAAGTTTTTAGTTAGGCTTTGCCACGTCCTAGGAGATAAAGCAATGTGTTTATATTTTAAAGCCCCGTGCTAGCTACGAATTCTCCAGATAATTTTAGAGGAGAGACGTTATCTATTTCTAAAGCGTACTCCTGTACGCACTAAAGTACGAAAAGTAAAATAATCACTGTAATATTACTCAAATAGGCTACGGTGCTCTTTAACTGATCAAAGTGTTCAATTCTGACACTTGAAAACATTAATGAAAAATATTTTTTTATAATCAATTTCATTGAATATTAGAACTCCATTTAACGTATTCTGTAATGGCGATAATCGAATCAAAATAATAAATAAGATTAGTTAATTTTGTGTTAATCAGTCTTTGAGAAACCAGGTTCAAACATGTGAAACTCGACTTCAAGTCTAAGAGGCAAGTGAAGCATTTAGTTATCATGGCCAGTTGACAGTTAACGTAGTGCCTATATTTTATTCCCTTTCCTCAAACATTTGTAGTGTTCACTACCCATATTGACTGCAGGACATGTCCACCGAGCGGTTAAAGCGTCGATTAATTAAGTGCCGTAAGAGCACAGTCACCCTATTTCCCAAGATAGCCCAACCATGACTCCGCACTTTTAATTTTCTGGTGTCACGAGTTACACCGATAAAGCCATCCCCTTTCTTCTCCACTTCCCCACTAATGAAAAGTATGCGATGAATGGCCTTCTTATTAAAAGTGTAGAAAAGTTTTGTTAAGACAAAGTTTTCTATATTGTGTTGTTAACACCATAATAATGAAATTGCTGTGCAGATTCTTCTCAGATATGAATTTTGAATATTACCTAGGAATTTATGCTTTAGCTCTCAGAGTCAATTATTAGAATTTTGAGTCATGTTTTAGTGTGTATACTCATTTCGTAAATCAAGTTTACTTCTTAAAACTTTTTTTAATCATCGAGTTAGCATTTTGAATTCTAAATTTAAAATAAAAGCCCTCTATAATTAAAACAGAGGTTGTAAGTTATAATCAGGACGGTCTCGGGTGGTCCAGGCGACGCGGTCACTCCAATGGAGGCTGCCATTGACAGGTAATCGATGCGGTTTGCTAGTTTATTTGGCTATCGGTTCCGCTCCCAGCATGTGTATCTACTCGATATAATCGATACAGACCCCCCGGCTTAATACGGTTATGAATCGGAGCGTATTCGATTATAGCGATTTCGATATGACTGCGCATTTAATAACGTGCGGGAAATCTGGCTACCTGGTTTAAATAATATGGGGTACGTTTATGTATAGGCTTCACAGACTGCAAGACGATATTTTGTTTAGAAGACTGTTGTGACTCTTTATTAAATTTACTTTCTAAATATAATTAATAATAATAATTTCTAAACATTATTCTAATTTCTATTCATAGATAGAGTATTTATTTACTAAAAACAAAATATTATTTTTGTTTTTGTACACAAGTTCAGTACGCGCATAGAAGGAAATTTCAATTAGCAAATGTAAGCATTGGCAGAAAACATCCAACAAATAGAGTAGATAAATAATTACCCTCCAACATACACATTGAGGGGTAGTAAAATATAAATGAAACTGATGCCTCCCATTGCTCTCTGATCCGATCAATAGGATAGAATGACAAAATAGCAATCAAATTTTGTTCAAATTTTTCCTATGTTTGAAAATTATCGACAGGGGTGCTTCGCTTGTTATTTTAAAATAAGACCAACGAAGAGAATACACTGTTGACATTTTTACATTTCAGAAAAAGGTGATTATTTTAATCATTACTAGATTTAGACCGCGACTTCGAATTTGAACCTAGTATCTATGCTATATGTTAAGTTATAATACATCAGTGAAAACTGCAATAAATTATATTCAGAAGTTTTTGCATGATGCGTGTACAAACATACAGATAGACAGACAGACGGACAAAATTCCTAAAAATAGTAGCTCTAATAAACACCCACCATATTAGTTTCTCTTCAATATCTATAATGTACAGACATCGGCCTGTTACAATTTTATTATATGTGCCAATATATATGACGCTATTGAAAAATCACAAAACTTACAAAATCATTGTAATCTTGCTATTTGTCTCTATCATAAGTAAGTATTTTTAACTTTTGCTGGTTAATGCAAAAAGTAGGGAAGTTAAAATACCTAGTTTCTTGTATTGTAGATATCTAGTAAGAAGCATCGAGACGGCATCTGCGTTTGACATCTGTAAGTTCTATTCGGCACGCGCTAGAGATGGGACAACTTCTTGCCGACCTATTTACTGCGACAAACGGAATGGCGCCGGGTACCGCGGTGTTACCTGTAACTTTGTACCGGCTTCTATCTGATGGATTTTATACGTTATATCTTGATATATCGCTATGATTATATTCACCGGTGCACAGTTTTTTTGTATGTGATGTGTATGATTTACTTTTAGTAGGTATTACGTAAGTTCTAATATCTGTTTTATTACTTTCTCATTTTATTGTTACTAGGTTGGTCGTTTTTCATGTCAGCAAACGGACTCTAACACGAATTGGTCATATTTAAAAAAAAAAAACCAGATGAGTCCGAGTCTGAATGGAGCAACTTAGGATTCCGTAACCAAACATACATGTGTGTGTTTTCTGAGAAGCTTAATTTTTTACAGCTTTTAAGAACCACAGACCTGAGTACTTGTTGTGAATTTCAACTCTTGAAACTGTCATGGATATATCAAACAAAAGATTTAAAATATAGTGGCCACTTTTTAATTAAATGATCCCCAGTACGCGGTGAACCTTAAACTCATCGAGATGTATTAATAGTAAAAAAAGATCATTGGATATTATTATTGGTTTATATTAAAATTGTATCCAACATTTCCATTGCTTCTTATTTTATTTTTTTTAAGAATATAAATTCTAGACTAGTATATTTCTACTAGTGTAGTGTGTAGTAGTCTTTCTTTAACAAGTGCATATAAAAATTATATAAAACTATATAAATATATTTCTATGAATAATAATACACTAGCTTATTTCCTAAAATACCACGTGATAAGTTTATAATAATATTCGTTTCAAAAGCTAGTAGGTAGATTATTTTCACTCTTCTTAAAGTATTCTTATTCTTAAATCATGACCTAAAATATTACGCTAAATACTACTACATACACCGTTCAAACACTGGTAGATATCATTAAGTTAACCACGATTTTGTCGTTTGATTGGGGATTTTTGTGTCTGAATGTTACTTTTAGAAGTATCCGCACAACTCGGAAGTGTGCGAACGTGCCTCTCAAGAGGTCTTGGAAGTTGGCGGCGCTTGATTGGCCCCATTGTTAAACTTCAATAGTCCGTCTTGAGGCCGCTAACTGAACCATTTCATACTCCATCCGTTGTGATCATTTTCATTTCGTTATTTTGTCTATCACTCATTGACCAATATAAAGCATGTTTTATTAGTGCCGCATAATCATATTGGGTATGTGCTTAAAAGATTTCCCTTCTTCGTAATTATGGTATTCATTAGTCACAAACCTCAAAAACTAAATGATTTTTTGTTTAACGGTAATAAAGTTATAGTACTCTTAAAATAGAAGCGCGTTTTGAACGTTTCTACTTGTTACACATGTATATATTACAAATATACATATACATGTGTACGTATTTAATATAACATAAACCAATGTAAAAATGAAAATTAAATCAGATCGAATGTAATTAAAAACATTTAAAAGCATTTTATTCCAAAAGCAAATGTATCGCACGTTGAAATATGTCAATAGATCACTGTTATCATGTTATAATATTAGGTTGGCAACTAATAAAAGTCCTTATAAACATTGCTATGAAGTATAAAAAATCTACAATTGACTGCATTTTATAAGAAAAGTCTTTATAATCGTAATAACATTGGATAGGGAGTTCAATTAGGCGCTCGCCGGCGGCGGCTGACCGTTTACCAATATATCAGTTGAATGGACCTCAATTAAGGCATGCTGACTACTCTAGAATAAATCTCAACCTTAAAATTGAATCCCTTATAGAGACGTAGATGACAATTGTGACTCTTATTGAAATCCTATCTCGAGTAGAAGTTGTATGAATTATATTTTTCCTAATTTCATTTTCGAGTCACGTTTGAGTTTGAAATGCTTCCCGCGTGCCTTCCTCATTAGACACGAACCTGCCTACTCATCGATATTGCACATGCATGTTTAATGCTTCTTATCCAAATGAAGCAGAATTTATTTGTATATAAAGCTTTTTCTGTACGGTCGCATTTATTCCCAATATGCATGCCATCAACGTGTAGTGGCCTTTTGTTTTATATTGGACGTTCCAAGCGATTTGGGAAAGATCCAAAGAGACAATGGCCAGCTTTTACTAAAATGACTAGCGAAGCATCACTAGCCAACGTAGTGGGTACTTATTTATCCTCCTTGTTTGGACATCGCTTTTTTACGATCACTATGTAGAAATCATGACAAAAAGCAATTTTCAGTCAGAGTAACAAATCATTACCTGGGTTTTCATAAGAATACTTATGAGTTCAGATTTCCACTATATTACTGATATTTGTTCTTAACAAAATCGTTAATTAATTTTCTGTGTAACTATTTTGTAATTCTGACCTGATTTCTACCGAGTTCTGACGTTTCTAAACTGAATTTCAAAAAGGCTCTTGTCGGAAAATGTTTTTTTTTTATTATTTGTAAGCCTACCATAATGAATCCACTTTGCCTGATGGTAAGCAATAAATGGAGTCCAAGAGTGGTGGTCCCCATCCTCATTGCATGTCTAGTCAATGTAGTATGGTGACCCACACTATGGCGGCCTGGTGAGATGCTTTTTCACGCCCCGCTTTAAAGACCCAGGATCAAAGTGGGAACGGAAAACGTGCGCTGGTAGTGAATTCCAATCTTTCACCGATCGGCACAGGAAAGAAGAGCCAAACCGTTTCGTTCGGGATCGCATACCTTCGACTCGCAAAAGGTGACTCCTCAGGCCAGCACGTGTAGTCCTGTAGAGGAAGGGAGTAGGTGGGACCAATTGGAAGAGCTCGTCAGAACACTCCCCGTGATGTAGGCGATAAAGAACCGCCATAGAGGCGACATCTCTTCGCAACTGTAGGGTCTCAAGAGACTGGGTGACCTCAGGACAGTCTATAATACGGACTGGGCGTCGCTGCAACCGATCGAGAGCGTCAAGCAGATACTGCCATCCCAAAGATGAGAGCAGTACTCCACGCAGGAGTGAACCTGGGTCTTGTATAAAAGACACAGATGCTCGGGCGAGAAGAACCATCTCACCTTGTTCAATACACCGAGCTTCCGCGAGGCCGCCTTAGTGACGCTCTCGATGTAATCACGCGGATTGAGATCCCGACAGATGTCCATACCCAGTATACTAAGCCTATCCTGTAGTGGCAGTTGAGTGTTCTGAAGAGTAGGAAGGGGAAGGAATGGAGAATTTTTGTTTGAAAACGCGCACGCCTGTGTTTTCTTGGCGCTGAACTCGACTAGATTCTTACAACCCCATTGAGAGATGCGGCTCAAGACCCGGTCGAGCTCAGTAACAAGCTCCTGTCGTTTTCCCTCAACGTCTGCTAGCTTGGCAGCAGGATGTGCAAAATATCGCCCGTGTACTGTGCTGTCGTCTGCATAACAATGTATGTTGCCAAGAGCCAACATATCATTATATGCAGAAGGAACAGCGTGGGCGATAGGACGGAGCTCTGAGGTACACCAGCGCTAACCTCCTGGAAGTCAGAGGTCGCGCCGTCACAGAGAACCCTAATGCGGCGCTTGTGGAGGAAGGCAGCAACCCAGTTGCATAGCTTAGATGGCAGACCAAATGCAGGAAGTTTGGAGAGAAGCGAGCGATGCCAGACCCTATCGAAGGCCTTGGCAATGTCGAGGCTGATGGCCAAGGACTCCCCATTCCTATCCATAGCCTCACCCCAAAGGTGTGTGACGTACGCTAGAAGATCAACCGTGGATCGGTTCGGCCTAAAACCATATTGCCGATCATTTAAGAAGGAGTGATCCTCTAGGTGGTGGATTAATTGTGTGTTGATTATCCGCTCGAGCACCTTACAGAGTATGGAGGTGACGGCTATAGGACGGTAATTAGCTGGATCGGAGCGGTTGCCTTTTTTGGGAATGGGTTGGACGTTCGCCTCTCTCCAGGCCTCCGGAACAATTCCCGAGGATTAAGACAGGCGATACAAGCGCGTCAGTTCAGGAGACAACTCTGGTGCACAGTTTTTAAGAACCACCGCCGGAATAAAGTCGGGTCCACTGGCTTTCCGAACATCGGACAGTGACCGAAGCTCCGCACGGACATCCCTCTGCCGGATGCGAATTTCCCGCATTGCGGATTCGCAAGATGCAATGGTGGGCGGGTGAGCGCCACGGTCGTCGATTCGGGAGTTAGCCGCAAAAAGGTCAGCAAGTAGTTTCGCTTTCTCTTGCGGCTCGTGGGCCAGTGATCCGTCAGGGTACTTCAGCGGTGGCAGCGAAGGCTGGCAGTAGTTGAACTGCACGGCTTTGGCCAATCGCCAAAACTTACGGCTACCCGTAGGGTATGCGACGAGTTCTTGACCAAACCGTGCAATGCGCTGGGCATCAGCTCTGATGTAAGCCCTCTTGCATTCCTTAGTGCCTTTGTTAAACGCTGCTTTTAGGCGATCAACGTCTGGGTCACAATGAGCGCGGGCCCTGATCCATGCGCGGTAGGCTGACTGCTTTTGAGCGACAGCACGGGTCGCACTGACTCTCGATTGAACACTCGCGATTGAACCAGGGACGGGTCTGTGTGCTGGCGACTTCACTGTAGGGGATATAGTACTCCATACTGACAGTGATTTCGTCAGCCACGGCAGACGCACTTTGCGACAGATCCCTGTCTTTAAAGCAGCGTTGAGCCCACGAGATGGATGCAAATAATCCCGCATTCCATCCCAGTCTGATGACGAGTAGTGCCATAACCGTCGCCTTGTTACCACAGGCCGTAGTGGGGCAACAAGAGGCACCGAGGTGGACACCAGGCAGTGGTCGGAGAATCCCAGAGAGGCGTGAACCGTTACACTGTACTGCGCTGGGTGACTCGTCAGCAGAAGGTCTAGCAAAGAGGGCGCTTGACCCGATATGTCTGGTATCCTGGTGGGCTGGAGTACCAGTTGGGTAAGGTCATGCGTGAGAGCGAATGTCTGGAAGATCCCAGCCAGAAGTCATGGTTGGCGTTAAAGTCTCCCAAAAACACCAGTTCGGCGGTTGGGAACTGCTCCTGCGCTTTGTCCGTTGCGTGACTCATGTAGTCAAAGAGTCGAGTTGTCTCGGAGTCTCCGGAATGGGACCGATAATGGCAAACGTAGATCCGGCTCATAGAGCCAAAATCCACGTGAAGCCAAAGGATGGAGAAGGATGCGTCTTCTAGGCAGTGCAGACGGCGACAACAAACATCCGCCCTGACGAAAAGACATACCCCAGCCCTCGCGAGGAAGCACTCCTCTAGCACGTAGCCGGGATAGTAGAGATATGCCGTGTCGGCAGGGCGGCGTATTTGTGTCTCCGTAAGAAAAAGCATGGCCGGCCGAGCCGTCTCAAGGTACTGGTGTACGGCGCTGAGGTTTGCATGGAGTCCACGTATGTTAGTGAACTCCACCTCAAAAAGCGGGTTGGTGGGAGGGGAGGATGCCGCTGTTGGACCAGTTTTCTTTTTTTGTACTGCCATGATAAGAGTTGGGAAAGGGGACGTAAAAGGCATGACAGTCATCGTGACAGTGTAAACTGAGACTCAAAACACTGTGTCATCATGTAACGGTGAGGCATGGCGGAGACCGAACTGTCGGACGGAAGGGCCCCCGTACCCTCCCGGAAATCGGCGGAATCCTCGGCGGGCGGCCAGCGGCACCACCGTTTCTACGGGTCTCCCTGGCCGACGGTTCGATCCACGCCACCCTCACAATGATTCTACGAGCACTCCACTGCTCACACACATACCACGATAACTGTCACCCCTGCATCATTGGGCCTCCGGCGCACTCACTCACCAGCGAAAGACGACAGCACGAATGTTGTCGCTTTAGGCTGGTTTTCTGTGAGAGGGTAGTACTGCCCCGGTCGAGCCGGCCCATTCCTGCTGAAATCAGCGTGGCTCTACTACCTATTAAAAGTCTCAAAGTCATTTGCATTTACTAAAAATGCCCGTAAACGATATGTCATAACGAATATTTTGAAAATGTTCAAGTTTCCGTTGATTTTGATATTATCTAATTCAGTACTATGAGTCATATCAACTTTTAAGACAAATTATACATCCATTTAAACCATGTTCCATTTTTTATAGAATTAAGCTGCATAAGAAGGTGTACTTTAAAATGCTGACACTTCCACACAATGCAAGTGCTTATCCGTAGTCAGGCGGGTGGACTTCGCAGTAGGACAATACCTCTTCAGTGAGAGGATTATGCTGTGAAACTGTTCTACTTATCGTCGCCTACCGCTTCTGTCGCTGCACCACTAAGTAAACAACACCTTTAAGATAGTTCACTGCCAGCTTATCGAATGTTACATTATTTTATGACTTTTATGTTAAGTTGATCATATTAAAGAGTAATACAAGCTCATAAAATTACATTCAAAATTTGTCATGAGAATATTTAGCCTTCAAAATCAGAGTTTCTGATAGGAAAAACCTGTTTTTCTATTAGAAACAATTTTTTCTGCTGGACAGTAGTGTCGCCAGAGCAGTTACTGTTTTCTTATGTTACTGTCTTGAAACTCTGGTATTCTGGATTTATAGTACCCCTGGCTACCAGTTGCCACCAAAACACATGTTTGAATGTTTATTGTTAATAATAACTAGAACATTTTAAGAGTAAATATCAAAGTTTTGAAATAGTTTTAAAAATCTATGAAAATGCAGTGTCAGACTAAGAGTTGCGCAGTGCGCAGGGAGAGCCGCTAATGCCTTTCGGAGTGCGGATTACTTCATGAAATGGTCGCGCTTACCGCCACTCCAGCGTGAAAGCTGCCGGGCGATCTGTTTGCGCCAGCCACTCCACAATACAACCAAGTGTCAGTCAAAAGACATTTTTAGGATTTATTTAAAATCAGAAGTACGATCAAACATAAAAGTAAAATCCTTGTAAAGTCGTGTAGAGCAATGTTGTTCGTAATATAAGAAGGGTACGTTTTTACGGGATAGTTACTTTTATTGACTACAACTGATATGTACAAACTAGGGTAAATCCTACAATTCCCTTCGGACACAACCTTTTATGTAAATTGTTGTCAATGTTGGGTACCTTAAAGACCCTTTGTTTATTGTATGGGGTTTAAACAATGCATAGATTTCGAAAACAATGTCCTAAAGAAACATTTCCTGGCACGTCGGTTGTTGAACGTTGGTTGACACTTCGGACAAAGTTCGGGACTACTACGAAGATAACTTTTTAGTCTCCATTTCTGTATTGGCTTCCTTCACTGAAACTTTATCGAACAACGAAAGAACATTGATATAAAACAGTTGAAACTTGCGAGTACTTTTTTCGTATTGTGACTTTAATGACAACTTGAAGAATCGTGCTTACTTTATTAAGTGTGGTTTCCGGAGGCCAAACTCCTCCTCTCCTCTGTCCCATTTCTTAATCCCCCCTCTCCTCTTTCCCCTCCCTGTATACTCCCATACCTCATCAGCTTCAAAAGGCAGGCAGCAGTCGGCGGTTGTCTCTTACCATCAGGTGACCCGTCTGTTTGTCTCTCCCCCTATATTATAAAAAAAATATATAAAACATTCTTATTACTATAACAACTCAATAAATATCCTAATACTATACATGCGCTGTGGTTTTTCTAACGCTTTCATTGTATCAATTCAACCAATCATCATAAACTTTACATACATGTTTTCAGGATAACATAAATGACATACCCTACCTCATAAAAAATAAAATTGTAGCAAATAGAAAAGCTAGTATCATATGTGTTTGAAAGAAGTATGGCTACGCTATGATAAGAAGCCTTGCGTATCCAAGCTGTGTTACCGCCATAAAAGTTAAATAAATACAAAACATTTTATGTTTTCACTTCTTGTACTCCCTTTTTGGCTGTATTTCACCCCGTGTTGCGTTTATATTTACTTTATTGGGTTAAAACTATCGCTGTTTCCATACCCTTTATACTTACAAAGTTGTTTACTTCCCGTCTTATAGGAAATTTAGGTTTACGTAAGGGAAGCTTATTTCTTCATCTAGTCGTTAGATACAGGCGGGGTGACTGCAAAGCCTGGATTTGTTTCGCACTGCTGCAATTACTTTTTGTTTTCAGTTGGATTTTCTCAACAAACTGACGAAAGAAACTCCTTTATGTTAAGAACTTTGAAAAATATATTTTCATATTTAGCTCGAAGTGGATTCATCAGCAAGTGTTGCAATTATCAATTTATTTGTTTATAAATAAATTAGAAATAAGTATTTACGAAATTTACTACACGCCTGTTAAGATATTTGGATTGGGAATGTTTCCTATGCTTACGGGAGAATTATTGTTCATGAAAACTTAAACTAAAGCAGCTGCTACCATCTGCTATCTAGGAATATAATATAAATGACGTTATTTGTTAAAAAATATTAAATATAAAATTTTCTTCGATTACATAATTGAAGGAAACACACTAACGAACAGCAACGATCGCTATTACCTATTAAAAGATAAACATTTTTGACTCTAGATATTAATAGTATTAGTACGTTCCAAAGTCAGCCAATGGGGTAGCCAATAGGAAATTGAATTGCCCCAAATTTCTATCGGGTAACGAAGCAATATGTAAAAAACTAAGTAAATGTTATTAAACCAAGATAAAGAATCTGGTCGAAATGAAAGGGATATTAATGAAGTAACAAAAGTAATACAGTGTTTCGTGAAATCCTTAGAATTTAAAAAAAAAAAAACTTTTGAATATCCACGAGGAGTTAAACCTTGCGCTAGATCTTGCCGCGCTTCGTGATTGCCAGATTTCAGGCATAGTTTTCTTGAATGAAATATGATTTATAACAAGTTGGTACTGCGAGTAGAAAAGTAAAGAGTGTAACAAAACTGATGCTATTATGAAAAGTAAACATTAAACGATGCTTATTATTCATAAAACTGGCAAAGCATCCCGCTCGCAGACGCTATCGAGTAGAAAAGTTACTTCCGTTTAGTTTGTTCTCGGCGTCGACCGAATGGAAAATTGCACTGTTTTTATTGGCTAAGTATAAAATAAATATGTCCTGTTTACTCCCAGCTTTCTAACTGCTAAACTCAATATTTTGTGCACTTTATTTTCAGTTTCTCTTTTGCCTGATTTTTGTACAGCTAGTGTAAAAATGTAAAGAAGTTGAAGTTTGTCTTTAGCTGTGAGTTTTAATGTCACCGAGGGTATCATTATCATCATGAATACTTCACTGTTGAATACATCTACCTAAGACTAGACTCCATCATGCATTTTTCTTGTGCCGTCTTTTATAAACTGTTCTTTATTACTTTATTGCACTTATGCTTTTATCAACTTTAAACTGGTTATTTAAGAAAATAGAAAAAACTATTCAAAATACCACTCCATATTATGTGATCTCTCATTAACTATTGTTCACGTTGTGGAATGTTTTTTTTTTTAATTTATTGATTTATTTTATATGAATAAAGATAAATCACTCATTCAAATGGCACTTCAAACATCTTACCTAAATAGGTACACACATAAACTCGAAATATAACCCTTCTTTTTGCGGATATGTGAAAGCGCTACTATGTTTGTCTCGTAGGCTCACTTTTTATCATATATTTAAGCTGCATTGGAATATTCTAAGCAAGTTAAGTATATTTAGCTGGTTCTAGACTCAGACTAAATATAACGATATTTGGCACAATATTATCATCATGATTGTAGGTATATTTCAGGGTTACAGCTTCGAGTCGCTTGTGATTCTACTTTAGCGAAATTAAAGTCAAGGACGTTGACTGTATAACAATATAATTCGTATTTAAAACAATAGAAGTTTAATGTCCCTTCGGTGGTAGAAAGGATTGAGCAGTTGCCGCGCTGTCCCTCCCGCCTCCCGCCTCCTCGCGAGGGGAACGATGCAAACGCTGTGCGCGTGAACAACTATTTTGGAGGCTCAGGCTATCGTTTGCGGAGAGGAGGTCAGGTTATTTCCAGGTGGGAAACAGTTTGAAATCCTCCATGAAAAGGAGGTCCTTTTCATGGAGTGTTTCAAACTGTTTGCCTACAGTAATTTTAAATTAATAACATTACTAGAGGCAACTAAAACTTAAGTAAATGCATCAAGATGGAATTTGGTGCAGACAAATGTGTACAACAAGTAACATGTAAAGAAGGTCAGGATTGTTGTATCTGAAATAAAAGAAAGAAACAAAAGAAAAGAAAACAACGCGTACAGGAACGATTCTTTGGCCGCCTGAAAAAGTTTTAAAAAGTTTTTTATCAAGCGGTCATAAGGAATGGGCCTATAAATATTGGGTCATACCAGTCCTAACCTACTTCTTTGTAATACTTAAAAAGGATTCCGTACACTGCTAATTGCGTACCGAATGCACCATCCACGTTCATCAGTAATGAGATGGTATATCCCACTTAAATGTAGGGAACGTGGTTTTTTAAATGCCACGAAACTCCATAATCGCGAGGTATGTAATTTTAGAGATTACTTATAACTTTTTTTTTTAGTATGGTAAAGAGAACTGGCGCAAACTTGTAGTACTCAATATTACAGATCTTAAGGAGATACGGAAAAGTAGCATGGACGTATTTGTCGGACCTTAAAAGGGCCCGATATAGAACAGATGAAGTTGTTATGACAAACATCGACATCGACTTACCATACTATAAGAATGTGTCCGATCTAGCTCTTGAAACACAACAACAACACCGTTCTGGAATCGCTCTATAATCACTTCTTATCACTGACAGGACTATTGTTGCCATTAAATCTGACATAGTGATGATAGACCGAATAGAGCGAGGGGCAATGATTGTTAACATTACCGTTCCTCATGACGACAATCTTATAAAAGCTGAAAAAGATAAACAAATAAAATATTTGGAATTGGTCCTTGAGTTTGTCGACATGTGGATGTGGATTCGGCAATCATGAGTTAATTCCTAAGAGCTTCGACCAACACCTTCAGAGGCTCACGTTAGGTAGTTGGATGAAGGGTAGTCCTTCTTGATACGGCACTACTAACACTTATAAAGGAACAATCAGTGCTGAAATCCTCCATATATATGTATTATACTCCAAACTAAATTGAGCCTATATTTTGGAGAACAAAAAACATAATCAATTTAGTTTGTTTCTTCAGGTTACAAGATTATAAGACGCCACTTGGATGTGTCGTTGTTTGATATAGACTAGATAGAGTACAGGCTAGATACAACTTGTATATTTGTATAGTAACATTATTTCAAGGTTGTGGACACGTGCTAAATTAAAGTAATACTATATCATTATATATTTTTGGTGGTTAAAATATAAACCACAATGTATTATGTACATCGATTTAAAAGTAAGATAACATTAATTCAACGTAAGCCTGCCCGTTCATCTCTAGCTCATGGTCATTTCATAATGAATTATGTATCTTTAAATATATATGATAAGTATAAAGGAAAATACTTTTATTAAAGATCACACATAAAACAAAGTTGAATATCATCTAGAATCGGGCGTGGCACTTGGTTACAACAGAAAACTATTAGATCTGATAATAATCGATATCTGGTTGTAGTCGCTTTGACAGCTTAATTAAATCTCTCTCTCAAAGTTACAATCCTATTGTTTTAATATTTATTTACCTGCTAAGACTTTAGCACTGGTACTTTATGTCACTACGTACTTTTTTGTATTTAGTGATGTATAAAATGGTATCTTTATGTATAATTGTATAATAAAGTGACGTTAAAAGAGTGGCCAAGAGTTGGTTGCCCCTGTAAACACTGGCAGCTATTTAATTACTTCATCTTTTTAATATTAATATCACATTTGACAAGGCACCCTGCAGTTGAGGTGACGCTGTGTGTATTGATATATAATTTTAAAGATTTTTTAAATAACATGATTTCAACAATTTGAACAATTTTATGAAATAAAAATATTTAATTTGAATTTGATAAAGTCCGTCGTCTAGTAAATAGAAAACACTATCACGGCAGCTGTAACGTTTCTTGAGATCTAACGTAAGCCCAGATTAGGTCGTATTGAGTTGAATCGTACTACCGTAGGTACGAGTTATATTGAAGACGAATGTGGTGTGTCTGAGTACGCTCTTAATTCCTATTATCTTCTTCGGTTTATTCAGATTACGCTACCACTTAAAAGGACACTTTAAATTTATTTCAGAAAGCCTATTTATCAAAACATCTAATTAAAACATTACGCAACAACGGAAAACAAACATAGTGTTCTCATATATTTTTACTAAACTTTTAGCTTTAACTTTCTTCTTTACTATTATTATCAACATTTTAGCTGTAGAGCAAACTTTGATTAACATATTCGGTCCCGTATAGTTTCACATTTAGGATTAGAGGTTCGTTTTAAGTCGTCGTCGTAAATATAGCGCAACATAGTTATTTTGAAAAGGCTTGCTTGCTTGGGTACATTGTGAGAGGCAGGATGCTCATTAGATGAACGCCCCGGGCCGCCGCCCGCACACCACACCCCGCTTAGTGCCTACCTTCTGGTACATTACTGCTGCACTTCACAATCTAATTAGTTTTATTCTTTCATACTTCGAGCTATTTAACTATTCGCCTTAAAGTGTTGAAGTGTTGCCACAGACTTTTTGTTCACTGACATTAATAATATTAATTTGAGGATCCTTTTCAACGACGCAACGTAATGATTAGGGAGAAACGAGCGACTGAAACGGAAAGTGTTCTGTTATGAAGTTATTTCTCGGGATAAACTTTTTGTTAGGATCTATTACGATATACGACTTGCAGATCAAATAGACTTTAACCTCTTAATATTATCACCTAAGTTGATTGCGGTGTTAACATTATAATTGTAACGACTGCCATAATTCAGCTCTGGAATAATGTCTGAGTAAGTTTGCAAGTCCATATAATATTTTAATCTTATCATTGGAGTTAAGTTTCATGTCTCGCGAGGAAAGTTCGATCCGCGGTTCAAGTTTCTTGACGAGAGCTGAGCTCACAAGTGTGACTGCGAGGCTTTCTACAATTCTCTATAGGCTTAATAACCTCAACGTTACATACCATTAGTAGTCGACTTCAAGAAAAGCTGCTTATTAGTTGGTCTTATTAAAGGCACAGTATATATTCGCAAGAAATAATTACCCCAATTTAAAGATTTCGTTATTTATGAATCATACCTTTATCAAAATTGTGTCTGTTTAAACTTGAAGTGTGCCGTTGCTTTGAGAAACAATCTCTTTTGCTCATGCTCGGAAGTGACTAAGCATTTTCAAAGTTAAGAAGCCTTGTTTGGCTGCTTCCGATATTTGTTAAGCCCGTGTCGGTTTTACAAGATGCCAGCCTAAGATAATTAATGTGTAGCCTCCTTAAACCCTTCTTAGTAATTTAACAACTTCTAATTAAATAAAACTTAGCATCCTTTGCTACACGTAAACTGGCAACTATAATGGTACTGAAGTAGTAGTAAATGAAAGTTAAGCGTAATTATCAAATTCAGCATCATAATTAACCGAAGCATCATAATTACTTATACATAAGTCTAGTCTAGACTAGTCCGCCTGGCCAGGTACTAAAAGCTGTAACTTATGACTTTCGTTTCAAAAAGTTTTGAACGTCTATTTCAAACTAGATTCAAATTGGATCGAAATTAATTCTCCTACCATTTTACTTGCTTTTCTACGAAGTTTCTCTTCGTATATATCATAATAGACAATAATAGCGTCATGTATTATATTTTTTCTTTTATTATTGCCAGAGACAATTAGATGCTGGATATATTTCTGGAATAGAATAAAACATATTCATTTGTTTCACATGATTACAAGCGAAGGTCATAAATGCTATGTATCGGTTTAGTATTAATCAATTAGTTTGGTTTTAAACATTATAGATTTGTTTTAATATTAGCTATTTATTTCTGTCGTTTTAATAATAAAAATATTCCCCAAGGTTGTAGAAGAAATTTATTTGCTACAAAAGCTCAAGCACAAACCGATTTTGATATTTTTTTTTATTTGAAATTTGATGCTCCCCTTGCGGTCCCATTTCAATTTGGTCCAGTTCTGACAACGGCATCCATGAGAAAACCATATAAGTCTTAAATTTGCATTTAGTGCGTGCGTGACAAATCAACGAATTACTCAATATCACGTAAACCGATTTCAATGATTCTTTTTTTTATTGGAAAGGATGTACTTCAACAGTAATTAGATGAGAGTTTGGTTAGGTTCTGACAATTGCATCGATTAGAAAACCATAAAGTCCAAAAACCAAGTCCTAAATTTTACGATAGACGCATTGAAGTCGGTCGTCTACTTTTTTAAAGTAAATTATATTATAAAATATCTACGTTCTCTTAGTGACTTTTTGGATTTTGGACTGGACCGGTCAAAGCAGCCCTGAAATAGAAATAAGAGGGAGATAAATTGGCGGCGGTAGTCAGTTACCATCAGGTGACCCGTCTGCTCGTTTGCCCCCTATCGCATAAAAAAAAGAATAATAATAATGGTATTTTTAAATTCTAAGTATATTTGACATAGAAGAATGTATAGTATAAGGATGTTCCAAGGCCATTAATGTTAAGATGTTTAGTTAGGCATATAGTCGCTGGACTCCCTTAACCCATCAAAATGACATAATAAATGGAGGTCAGCAGCACAATTAATTGCTACTAAGGCATACATACGCCGAGCTGCAGCGGTGCAGTGATAACATACGTATAAGATTAATTACTTATTCTCTTCTCTCACTTTTAGCTATATAATCAGTATTTAGTAATAACACATTTGTATTAAGGTACTTATAATATTTTAAATGTTTCATTGTATTATTGGCTGCCAAAGTAAAAATAAATAAAATGTATTAGCTAGAGATCCAGGCAGATAGAGAGATTGCTTGTGTCTTCTATTTTAATCTGCGTTAAATTTAAATAGGTAATTTCAGTCGGAGTGAGGACAATGAGACCTCTCATTAATTTTATTTTTGTATTTAATCTAAACGAATAAATATTATTAGAAAGCGTTCATGTTATTTCTGTATAGTGCTTTAAAACATACGTTCTTTAGAACTTCGGCTTCCGGACTTGTGTGTTTATGCAAGAAAATCATAATATTCAAAAATTATAATATAAACACAGTTATTTTAATAAACCGAGATCATAGTTTCGATTATGATTATTCTCTTAAATTTCAAAGTCTGATTTCGCTTAAGTCAACTTAGAACGACCTTTACTGTTATCAGCGCATTGTAATGAGCGTTCAATATTACGCCGAGCACTAGTTGAGACATCGTAATCTTAAAACGCCATTTTACTGGGACTCATTTGAGGTAACGAGACCATAACTTCGTCTTGTCTGAATGCGGAATAATCCTAAAGCTAACCAAAACTCCACAGAGCTAGATATAGAACAGAAATACGATCAGTGGGGTTTGTTTAGTTTGATTGGGACTTACTAAGCCTCCTTTAGTTTCAGATAGCACGATTTCTTCGCGTCCGTGGTTGATAACTCCAATGCTATGTAACAGTGGGATCAGTAACAGTTAATCTGTAAGTCGCTGGGTTCACACGATACACATCTAAGTCAGATGTTGTCTATCTAGCTTAGGGCGGGTGGGAGAGGGTTAATGACTCGGAAATCATTCGGGTTAAATTCCTTTGGGTACGGATTGAAAGATAAGGGCTAACCGATTTGTCCGATGAGGGTCTTTATCAAAATTGGAGACTAAGACAAGACAATTGGATTGAATTTGACAGTTATATTAATTGTTTATATTTGCCTTTTAACTTTAAAGTAATATATATATATATATAATATATAAATTAAATTAAGCAATCAGATACCTATAGTATGTATTACACTGCTTTGTAACCTACGAATTACAAGTTTAGGTACAAGGTTGTAGGTGTGTAAGCGTATTTGAGTTGATCTGAACCATAGATGTCAATATGATTCTGAGATTACACTAGTTCATTGTAGATGGTCAAGCTAATTTAGTATTCATTTAACACAAAAGTCAAAAACTATCAAATTTAGGCCTCAACCCTAAATTAAATAGTTTTTTTTTAATTATCATATTTTCGAAAATGTTTTGAAGCCGGTTCTGTAAAAGGGCTGTAATTATTTTATGTTATTTCAATCGTTTTTGCCTATCACCACTAAATTGCGGTATAATGAACATTACAATAGCAAGCATCGTACGTAGCATCTCTTTATCGGTTCGTTTCTTCAATTTTGTGAAATAATAGGAATAAAATACCTTACTTTTAAAGAAAATAAAATTGATTGTGGTACCGGCTGATTCCCTGCTTTCTTTAGATATAGCTGCTAGTAATAATAGCATAATAGATTAATAAGAAATAAATCCTATTTATTTTTGAATATATATATTTGTGTAACTAAAAGCCCAGATTTCCGGTTCATTTATCTGGTGCCTCGTCATAGTTCCGCTGCAGCCGGATGCAGGCGGTCAACGGTTAATTGATTATCCGGTAGTCAACCGGCTAAAGCAAGCGTTCTTGTGACATGCCAGTGATGCCAAACATGGTTATGTTATTAAATAACTTTAATGTAAATTATTAAATTAAGTTTTGTCAGGTTTTTGGAGTGTTTTAACTAATCGCATTAACTATTTTTCAGTTTTTAAATTGCACATCAAAACATACCGAATATTATTACAATGATGTATTAACATTGTTTTGTGCCGATCTCAAAACTAAGTCGAGACTGTTAAACGTTTTTAATATACATTCATAGAAACATATTTCTTCGACGCGATGTAACCAGTTGTGTTGGATAATTTTAATTATGGAAACATATGTATATACTTACGTTTATTTTGGGCCACTTTGAAAAATATTGCGATCAAAGGCCTTTCACCTAACTTTGTCTCCCTCTAACAGAACGTCTATTTATCAAAATTTTTTTTTTGTGTGGAAACCTCCACGGGTCGTCATCTTACCGGGGCTAATGGGTAAGGTGGTATGTCGGACTCGAAGCGACTAAAACCACACAGTGTTCCGTCAACGGGTCTTATGGCCGGGGCCTCAGGTGTACCCTAGAAAGGAAGTCCCTGTGTACCCCGGCAGACCTGGCCGCCTTTTGAGCAAGGCGACCCCAATATGATGTGTGGGGGTTCTGTCCCCCCTCCACCCTCATATTTTAGTCAGGCGCGCGTGGAACACGTCGCGCCGCCGTCACGGGCCTGCTTCTGCTAGGGCGATAGATAGCCCAGTCTGTCGCCCTCAGGCCAGCGCTCATGGAGGCCGGAGGTCATTTTGCACTCTCCGGCGCCTTGTGCGTCTCCTGCCGGACGGAAGAGTACTAACTCTCTCCCGTTCCCTTTCCGCCGCTTCTATATATATATTATTTATTGACTTAATATGTCACTAAATAATAAAAATATATTATACGAGTATATAGGTAAAAAAGGTAACTAACGTACGTAAGGTAAGAAATTATGCATAAACCGTGTGCAACACTGATAAATAAGTATTTTAATTCAGGCTTTTCTATCGGTATTTATATGTGTCTTTGAATTAGACGATCTAATGACGTATATAAATAATTGTTTTGGGTATCATTTGAATTAGGGTTTTAGAAGGCAGTGGAAAATATCCGTAAACAATCCCATTCCTAGTTTAGAGGACTCGGACTTCCGCAGCACCAGCCACTTCGGGTAGTCGAGCTATTGCTTATACTCCCAGGCCATCGTATAAGCTATATTCCTTTAGATCCCTTTCTATCCTTAGTTTTCTGTCAACATACTCGAAATTTTGCCATCTTATTCCCAACAGTGCCCCGATTACATAAATGGGACTAAATTATAATCTGCAGAATTTGAACGTTTATTCTTCCTCTGCCTACCTTTTCGGAGATAAGGGCGTGAGTGTATGTACGTGTGACTGTACAATCCCAATAATAAATATATATGCTAATATCTAATAAGTGAATTTAGAAAAACGTTCACTGTGTTTGTAGAAAAAGTATACATTTCAGCTTTGTGGTTCTTCAAGATCTTAAATAAATATATAACGTCTCTCCCATCTCCCTAAGACTTTCAAGTGTGATATAATATTAAATGACACAACACGAAATGTATACTCGATGTAATTCGTTGTAAATACACTAAAGAATACATACTACATAGTTGTGATAGTGTGAGAACGTACAGTACACACGACTTTGACAGATGTAGCGTACGAACATTTACTTAACTGAGTCAATTCGAGGTAATAAGGCGGAGGATCGTTGGCGCGCATAAACATGACGTTCTCTGTTTAAATTGAATAGCTACATTGAGAACGTTTCATTTCATTATTGGTATTACTGGCTAAATGTCTAATGAAAGTTCTGATACGTTAGTTTGATTTCCCAGGAGATTTAAATTTGATTGAGATCAGAAAATAATGTATCCGAAACACTTTCACCCATATAGCATGAGGCAATAGTTGGATAGCTACACCAGCGTAGAGCGGTTAGCAAAGATCTATAGACGATCGTTTTTTTTATACCGTTTTCATTAGTATTTTGAACCATTAGTGTATGAAGTATGTATTTGGATAACAGTAATTGATCACCAACAGGAATTTAATTTTTGTAAGCCAACGTAGTTGAATAAATAATAATAGGCACAACAAATTGGTGTCAAAAACGAAATCAAGTTTCGAAACAAAATAAATTTATCTTAATATGTAGTAAACCCCGAACGATCATATTATGTTCTCTGACTGACTCACATTTATTTCCGTAATATACGATTCTTTTTAAAATGTACTTCATTACTCGTACAGTAATTATAAAGCAGCCTTTTTGATTTTATGTACACTATACTATAAAATCTGCAAAAATTAAAATGTGAAAGTGCTCTCTTTTATAGAGTATCTTAGCAATCTCTCCTTTCAGTGGTAGAGCCATGCTTAGGCACGAATGGGCCGGCTCGACCGGTGCGATACCACGGCCTCACAGAAAACCGGTTGTGAAGTAACGCTTGCGTTGCATTTCCCCGAATTGAGTGAGGCTTCCGGAGGCCTAATTCCCCCTCCCCTTTTCTCTCCCCTCATCTCCTTTCTCCTTTTTTCCATCTCCTCATCCCTCCTCTCTTCTTTCCGCTCCCTGCATCCCCCATCCCTCATCACCCTCAAAGGCGGGCAGCGCACTTGCAACTCTTGAGTTGCAAGTGTCCATGGACGGCGGTGTCACTTACCATCAGGTGACCCGTCTGTTCGTCTGTCCCCCTATAGTATATAAAAAAAAAATATACTATAGATAAATGGCGAAAGATGTTAAGAAATGTAAATAATATTAATCTGTTCGAAAAACAGTTATTTGACTATCTACCTGTTAATGGCTAATTGAGTTGTTTATGTTGCATAATGATTTTATAACCTAGTTATTATGCAAGTAATGCTTATAATGTAACAGCAATGTACTACCCCAATGTAGTATGCCCAACGAACGAACTTGGTCTTTATTATGTAACACCTTAGGTATTAGTTATTATATACCTGTATTTAACAATAAATAAATAAATATATGAACCTAAATTAATATATTGCAGGCAAGCCAAACAAATCATTTAAAGCTGCTGGACTGCCGTGAAGCCAATGTTTATTAATTACTATCCTTAATGGTAGCTCCTTTTATAGATGTTGAGCTGGTTACATAGATGACGTGGAGAGGGGGAGTTAGGCCTCCGGTACCTTCACACACTCGGCAACACAATGCTAGCATTGTTTGTCCAGTAGATTTGTGTGAGACCGTGGTATTTACTCTGATCGAGTCCGCCCATTCACGCCAAGTATGGCTCTCTCACTTTTTTTGATATTCATCTTTTCTGCCATCCAGCTTTTGTGATATTAATCTTAACTTTATATGACATGTGTGAATAACATAAATTCCCATAGCCATAGCCTTATTGCATAATGCAAATTGTGTAATTTATAAAACAGTTGTGACGGCGAAGATAAGAAATATAGCATTAATATAAAAACCTTTAAAATTCCTGTAATTAATTTACAGCTTATCTCTTTTTAGCCTCATTTTTCAACGGAAAACAGTATACAATACACTTTCCGATTGACGGTAATAGGCTTGTCCCTAATACATAAGTGGGACTAAATGAGGTTATCAAAATGTGGGCGTGTAAGACGTCTACCTCTCCCTACCCCTTTGTGGACACAGGCGTGATTGCATGTATGCATGTGTGTGTGCCCTAACACCACTTAATATGATCCACTAAGTTTCAAACCATAGTCTTATTGTTTCATATAGTTTGTTTCCATTCATGTCCTGATAATCCTCGTAACACTAAGTATCCTTCGATTCAATCTCGATCAGGGCTTCAACAATTTCATCTGTCTCGTGACAAACTGACAGGTTTATGTTTCGTATGTCAATGGTTAATTCTTCATTGTTCAAGATGCGTTCCAAAACGTGAACTTCAATATCATAAGACCCCTTATAATAAGGTGTTATCAAGAGTCTTGACAGTAGGCCCTCGACCGCGCAGCGTCTCTTGATAATTGACGCCCGGGAAATTACATGTCGGCCCGCAGACAGTTGTTGATGACGTCACGACACTTGATTATAAACGATTTATTTCACAAATGATGCCAGCGATACAGTGCCAAGTGTGCGCGTAATGGGGTTAGTTATTAAAATTGGAGGTGTGCCTTGTAAATAAACGAGATATGAAGGATGTAGAAAATGTAGGTTGAGACAAGAGAAAGATATAATGGAATGGAAAGTTATTAATGCTTTGATTTAATATATTTGTCATAATCTACATTATCTTGCCATAAATATTGCAATGAGGATTTTTTTTTCTATTGCATAATACATTTTTAACTGTAATGCGTGTTTAGTTTATACATTAATATACTGGCATTCAAAATATGAAGCTCATTAAAAAATGTCTCCATTGGTTTAAGTACAGTCCTTCAAACGTGGAGGGCAGTTATCAATAGCAATCTCTCCATGGGAATATTCTTCTATCCCAATTTTATGGATTGTTTTAGGGACTCCAAATTATCATGGAGTTTAAAGCATGCCATTCTCTCTAAAGCTGACGATAAATTATAAGTCTTCAGCTTTGATGAAGTCAGAAACGTTCGATTCTAACCACGATTTGGAGGAGGAGAGGAGTCTTTTTGAAAGGACCATTCTTGGTCTTGTTGAGAGGCTTAACCACCTTCTCAAGAATTGTATCGTGATACACTTGTGCCGATGTTTTGACACCTTTCTGTGAATTTCCTTTGCGTACTGCTTCAGGGGATGTTTTGATTTTACCAACATATTCATTTTAAAATTATAAGTTAAACAATGACCAATGCGTCTCTTAAGTAACGAATACTAAGGGGACGGCCAGATCTAGATTTTCAAAAACAGAGCAAGCAACAGCATTAGGTACCGGTACACAAACATTCGACTCAAGCGGATAGAGAATTAAAAAAAATGCATTTAGCTCCGTACCTACTTTATGTAATGCTATCCCAGCAATTCGGTTCCCTTTATCACCCCTCTCCATTATAATGTCACAAAAATATTTACCACAGAATGGCGCGAAAATTAGTAAACACAATGAATAATCACATAAGAATGACAGATTCTAAATTCAAATGTAATATTGTGGTTTCTTTTATGTTAACATTATTTATGTCTAGACCAACTATTTATAAATAAAAAAATAGTAAACAGGACCGTACCTTTTTCTTCTTTGTTTTTCCATTGATATTAATTTTTATTTGTTGTTAGAAATTGACGAGTTTTAGTGCTATCAATAGAAATGTATTTTTTTTCCTTAAATACTTAGCTTGATTGTTAACAATATATATTTTAATTACGATAGATATTAAACCTCTAGGTTAGTAGTATTTATAGACACTGTCAGTCAATTTTTAAAGAAAATACAAACACTTTACATCGTATAAAAATGAACGTCGACTATCGGGGCAGCGTTTGCTATATCTATTCACCATAAAACAGTCGGGGCCGCATGGCACCATCCGGTTAAGTGGCCGGGTAATTAATGTTCCGCCAAACGACTGCTCTCGGAATTGCCGGTTGCATAAGGTTTATGATAAAATTCCCGACTATCATGCTATTGCAATAACAACGAATGTTCACTAGCATTCAGGGCAGAAGAGCACCTATTTTGATTGAAGCGTTTAACGACTAAATACGTACGCTAAACATAAACGTAAAATTTATGAATATAATTGAATGCTCTATATTGAAGATTTTAGGTTTTATATTTTTCATTCCTTTGCACATCATAGAGATAACAACACAACAACGTCACAAGTTAGTGTAGTCTCTTTTGATGTTATAGGCCTCAGATGTAAATGTAGTTTCTATTACTCAGTGACTATAATTGAAGAAAATGTACATAGCTCCCATGGCTAGATAGATTACTTTATGGCGCGTGACTCAATCCATGTACAATGCATCTGACCCGATTTATTACAAATACTTCTAAATTTAGATAAAATATGTGATAGGATTTAAGTGTTGATATATAAATGTTTGCATGTGAGTATTTAAACTGCAACTAAGTGGACCCAGTTAATTAACATTTTATTACGTGCCGTATGCAAGCACACAACCAAAAAAGCGTAGTTTTTTTTTAAATGTAAGCCTCCCTAATTTTTTTAACGTTTCACACGTTCTTTACACAGTTAATGTTAAAAATAAATGGCCACTCAGAAAGTTTTGTGAAAATAAAAAAAAGTATGGGTAAATATTTTTTTATTACATCTTTTCAAAATACTCTCCACTAGCCTCTATACAAAGTTTCATGCTTCTTTCGGGAATAAAAAGAAGCCACACGGTGCTAGGTCAGGGTTGTAAGGGGACCCAGAAGTTTGTCCGGCGTGCTGTGAAAAGAAGTCCCTCGTTTAGAGCGCGGTGTGCGCGGGCGCGTTGTCGTGGTGGAGCAGTAGCCCAGTGTTTGGTCGCTTGTTGCTCACAACAGAGAAAAGTTCAGCCAAGCACTTGGTAGTATACCATTCGGCGTTGATGCTTCTTTGGCGTAAAGGTATTGACACCAAGTAGCCAGTCAAATTAAAAAATCTCGCGATCAAAATGTTACCCCCGCTTCTAGATCGCTTCACTTTGGTAGGCGTTGATTCGTTTTGAAACACCCAAACCGTCGACTGGCGCTTCGTTTCTGGATGTATAGCCTGATACGATTTCTCAATGGGCAACTAGCTTCTCTCCTCAACACCATAAATAAACAAACGGTATTTACTTGCAACATTTACTTGTAAACTGTGTCCGTTGTTTGTTATATATTACTTGAAACTGCCACTCTACCTGTATCTTAATTGTCTTTTAGAATGAATTTCACTTGTCTCGGAAATATTAGGTATATGCCGTAGGAATTGTTGACATAATAATTAACTTTGAAGAGTGTATATAAACGTTTTCAACGCACCCATTAAGGTAAATAGTACCTAATAAACTGTATTTTAAATCCCTTAATTTTCCTCCTTACGGTAAAAAGAATTTAACATAAGTTAAAATGTAGTTACCATATTTAATGACTGTTAGTCTGACATGATCGAATTAAGCGACCCAAGTGAACTACAGACAATAAATATAGTTCTTTTGAATAGTTTGTTCATAAATGAAGTAAATGCCCTTAAATTTTTACTTATAACTCAATAGGAAAGATGATTGATGAATTCTTAAGGCCATGTTTATTTTACTAAATGAATTATGAATTAAGAACACCACTCAGAAACCATAGAGTTTACAAATTACAGACATATTTTATATGATAGGACACTATCACATTTTTGATGCGTTCGTATTTAGGTATCTGAGCCACATCACTACATACCACATATTGAAAACGATGGCCGCCCGAGTTTATAAATCAACTAAGAAAAAAGTACTATAAGGTAATGTTTACATTTTTTATATTCCTAATTTTATTTTTGATGTCACTTCTGCAAGATTTACTACCTAACTAATAATCTATCTATATTTTTTCCGAACAACTGCACCAAATTGGATAATTATTTTTTTGTTTTGTTCGTTATTGTCAGAGCAAGGTTTATCTAAAAGATTTTTTAATTGTAATCGTAGTTTTTACGATCTCTTACTATGAAAAGTGAAACAGCTCTGCTCCGTAGCTAGTATAATATATAATTTTCTCCTGGTTTATAGCCAGAGTTGGCAAGCAACTCTGTAAAACAGTTCCCCTTTTTTATCTCTAACTCCTTTAGGTCTCTCACATGTGTGCGGTAAGATCTCAGCATAACTAACAAAATGCGCCCACACTCAACATATCTAGCTCTACTCGGCTAGGAGCTACATAAGCATTCCTCCGAGTATACCTTCAGGTACCTCTAAGTATTACGGTGGTAAAATCTCAACATAACTAAAGGAGCCTTTTAGAATATGTATAGAAGTCGCGAAAGTTTGAAAACAATTAAAGGAACTCAAACTCAACATAATATAATATATACATTAACTTTTAGGTAGGTAAGTATCAAGCATGTTTTCGTCACGGGCCGGCTGCGACAGCGACTGAGAGTTATTTCCATTTTTTGTAAATATATTTAGGGTAAACACCAAGTAAAACAAGTATTTACGTATTTACACTGCATAAGACTTACGAATACTAGAAAATAATTGGATAGAACGGAATTTAATTTGTTTTGAAGATTGTTAATTACATTTGGGTATTTTTTGCCATTGTTTTGAGCTGAGGATGACCCCTAAACTAAGGTATTTTTTAAAAAATGAATTAGTGATATTTAACCGAGAAAAATGCATCCAAAATGAAATATTGTTTTACGTAAAAAGGCATCGAGAAACCATTTTTAAGTTAAAAACTTCAATTTTTTTTGTAAATAAATTGCCATCTTTTAAATTTGTAGAGTTTCTGTTTTACTTTTTTCAGAATTTGATTCGAAAAACTGCTAAAAAGAAAAACATAATAAAATAAAAAGAAACGAAACAGATTACATCATTTAATGGGTAATTATGTTTTTGAGCCGTTTGGGGTACAGACGCTAGGGTCATGGGGTCCGAGTGCTAGTTCCATTTATAAGGAACTAGCTAAACGACCAATCAACACTTCTTGTGACCAGAAGGCTGGCGTTTTCCTTGCTGAGCGGATAAGCATTGCCCTTCGATACATGTTTGTGAATAGTTGTTAAAAAAACTACTTATTTTCAATGAAATTGTGAACTCCATAAGGAGTTTATTTAGTCAACTGTCAGCAGGAGGGCTTTCTAACTATAAATTTAAATGCACAACGATCAATGGTCATCTCTATATCGAGAGGGAGGACATTCCTCTCCCTCTCCTCTATTGATATTGAACAGATAAACAAGAGCTTTTGAAGGCGGCGTCAATGTTAGCAATAAACAAGAAGTATTAGAGTAAGACACATATAGGTATTTTTAATTTTACTGCTACAAAAAATGCACAGAGCTGCACATTGTAGTGAGTACCTATAGTGCTGAACACGGAAACGGAACAACGAAATTCAATAGCGCGCGTGAGTAATAAAACGTGCCCTGTCCTGTTGACGACAGTACGTTGCACCATAGTTGAGACTTCATTTCAGTTGGTAAATTTGTCGAGCGTCCGTCCGAAATTGCGAGCTTATTGCGTCCACGGTTTGTTTGTCCGGACGGTCAAAGCTTTGTAAGCTACAAGGTGTGCCCACAATCAAATAAATGTCGCGAAATAATGACGTTTCACTGCCGCTTTGTGCGGTGGTTGATGCAACAGATACTATTTCTGGATTCCACAGCTTGATTTTGCACGTATCTGCTTTTTGATAAAATTAAATATTGTTACAAAAAATAACTAATTTGAAAAATACATAATAATATAAGATATTAAGGCAGTTGACCAGCCTAATTTAGTAACAATTACCTTAAATTAAATAATCTATAGCTGAAATTCGTTGTTGTTTGTTTTGTGAATACCACTTTATACAAAACGAATGTTTATCAGCTGTCACTCAGCCGCTTTCTATGACATCCAGCTGAAAAGCGAGGCTTGACGATTGTAAGAGATTATCAACCTAGAAACACTATTACGTGTTTTTGTACATACATACACTCACGGCTGTACGATTTAAATTTAGTCTCATTTACGTAATAGGGGGCAAACGTATTGCCGTCATCCGGATACTTTTGGCAATTGGGTCGAAAATTTTGAGTGTAAGAAGATAGAAAGGAAGGAAGGGATATGGCTTACACATGTGGGTTGGCAAATATAAGCAATAGCCAGTCAGGTAAGTCATGTATACCTATAATTCGAACTTGTTGGTGCCGGCAAGTCTGAGCGATCTAACTAAACAACAAAACGAATATATTTTTTTTAATAAAATATTGTCAGGTAATCCGCTGTAAAATTTTCTACTCTCATGTTTATTATATGAAAATTTGGTTATACAAAGAAAAATAGATATATGTATTCAGAAGTAAGCTATGTATATATTTATTACACTTTAATGGCTACTGTATCATATATTTCAAGAACGTTTCGACACGCACACGCCCGACTTAATGAATATTAAATGTACATAAGTAAAGAACCGATATGCAAGCACGACAGAGCTTAAAACTCTTCCTTTATTTAATTTATGTTTAAATTTAATTCATTTTTGATTCAATGAAAGTCTACATTCGCCTTTTTAACCAACTTCAAAAAGGAGGTAGTTCTATGTTCGTCTTAATGTATCTTTTTAAAAGTCAATTATTCTATATAAAGTGTTTTGTGGCACGTACAATGTTTTTTTGTTTCGTATACGTCCCGATTGATATTGAGATACCTAGACTAAAGGAAGACTCTAAGACTGAAAGGCTATTGGATGTTTTATTTTTATTTTAATAAGTTTGTTGTATAGAAAATATGGTAATTTATTTTACTACCTACTTTGCAGATTACCGTTATGACATATGTACAGCAGCAGAAAGAATCTAAAGTAATTCTAGTGAGTGGCAATTTACGCAATCATTTTCTTAGCTTTGTTTTATCCTTAAATTTATTTTTCTATGACGTAACATATTTTTCGCGCAAGTATCTCACTATCAGTAGACAAGCGGACCATTACTAATATTTATCCCCATTACAAACAAAAACTCGGCGGTGGCGATCGACTTCAGCTCGCAGCGGCGGCACTTGGCACAAGTTTAATGTAGTGTAAACAGAGGTAGTTATCGCTACACAACGCGGTACTAAATCTTCCACTACCGTCGGGGTTTACCCGCGACCGTTTGTCATGTCACCTACCGTCCCTCATGCCCTCTATACTGTGTACGTCGTGTGTGATTAGGATGACGATTTATCAATATGCAATTGAACAATGCTTGCTTGCTTGACATTACAGTATAGTTTTCTAGTGTGGGAGAGAATAATCCCATTTATACTCCCATGACTGTGACTCCTCTACAAAACAATCAACGTCGGACATACCGAAACGCTTGGCAGCTTTCGACTGTTAATAACAGAGTCCAGAGAGAGAAAAGTTACATTATTTTGGAGTTCACAAGTTTTGGAGTTATTGTGTAGTGATTCTTTGTCAATTAAGTTTTATTTAAAAAATCTAAGAAAAAAATCCAATTTAAAGTGAGCCGAGAGACTATAGTTTTATAAGATATTACTATGTAAAAAAAATGTAGTTTCGAAATCTGTAGCAATATCAATAGTTATTTTCTTTGTGTAATGTTACGTTCGTTTGCGTTACGTAAAGGAAAACTAGTCTGAAAGCAAAAACTGATGCAATATTGCATTGCTTTTAAAATAACACAGACGATGTTGCTATGCTATCACTAAATATATTTATCACTGTATATATTTTAGAAACACACATACACTCAACAACGTTTCACTTTTATTATTTCGCTTAATGAGTTTTCCAATTTGAAGCTAAAAACTGTGTTAGTTTACAGTTGTTATTGCTTTTTGCAAAGCTTGAACCGGAGCTGCGTGGATATTTATATTTCACGACTGACATTTGGGAGGATCGATTGACGACCTTCTAATGCTATGAATGTCAGTTATTATATCGACCTTAAATGTGAGGGGAAAAATTAAATATGGGGCTTCTGGCAGCTGAATAACGTCGTAATCCACACGATTACATCACACTCTTATTGAAAACGCTCTCCAGAGGGCACTTACTTTGTTCAGAATTGTAAATTATTTATACGCTTATGGTAAATATCCGTACATGTATTATACCGCATGCATGCGAGTGTGGGTGTTCTTTGTGTCCGTTTATTTGCGAATTAGAATATTCCAAAATTTAAAAGTGGAATGGGATGAGGTGAAAGGCAGAATAAAAAGCTACTTTAATAATTAATAAAATACAAATTAAACTGCTATAAAACCAAAACTGTTAAACGTTAACATTGTATTTAATTAAAATAAGACTTAGTATGAGAGTATGAAACAATACAAATGATTATAGTTATTAAATATACATAAATTATAAAGATCTTCGGACTTGTAGCAATCACTGTCAATCAGCGATTTCCGATGGGAAATTATTATTTAATCTGCACATATGAACATACATATATAAATTTGCTTCGAGTAAAACAACTTCCACATGAAATAGACGTTAAGACCTCAACAGGGTAATATTTACAATGCTAAAAAGTGCAGTGAACGCTGTGCCTGTCGGAAAAGGCTGGAGATTGGTACATAATATTGCAATCTCCGTCTGCAAACACTCAATATATGCGTTAGGAAGCAATACTTATTCGCGTCGAGCGCCTGTGGTTAAACTTTCCCACGTATACACATACAGAAATCCGCTGTTTCGTATTTAACCACTGGCGGTTTAATTGTCTTGTTTTGTATGTACGTCGAATGTACCCATTGTGCAATTTAAGCTTCAGTTACCGATGCTTCTCTTTATGATTATAGCTGTATTCTCGTTAATATATAAATAACACAAACTCAAACTGCACATCAACTTCAAACAACGACCTAAGTATAAAAAGTCAATAATTACTTTATTCTGAAATCTGGCTAAACTGAAGGAAGAAATGTTTTAAAGTTTTTAAACTCCAAAGCGTATTTTCTTGTTTGGATGAAAGTTGTTCTACTTTTAAAATATGCAAAACTAGTGTAACAAAAAAATATTTATATTATGACAACCTCAGCGAGTTTTATACTTAGAATGTAGAAGTTAAAACACTGTAGCCATTCGTCGTTGATTCATTGGTATTCCACTAAATCAAGAAAGAATGTGCACGGATGGCGTAGCGGTTTAAGTGGTCACCTCGCCACTACGCTGCCGCGCCGAGTGTTGTGGGTTCAATATGGGTGGTGGACAATACTTTGTGTATTGTATTTTCAATTTGTTGTGTTATTCGAGTTTCAAATTCATTACTTTTCAAATTTAAAAACTATTTTAACAACCAAAAATTTAAATATGTTTTTATTTACGTTATGTGTATGTTACGTAACAGGTTGAGAGGAGGGACAGGACCTATGACACCTGAGTACCGCTTAACTTAGCACGCCTGGGCTTAGTTTCTTCCCGTCTAATGTACGAGTATATTAGGTATAAAAGAGTACTTGGACTAAATTTGGGATTTGTTAAAATATGCACTATCTTCCATTTACTGTCTACCTAGCTATGTATTAACACCTTTACTTTGTAAAAGTGAAATGAATATATTACGTTAAACCTTTTCGGTTGAACCATCTTCTGCTGAAAATTTTATCTTAGTCACGCTATGTTTAGATGTCTCGCTGTGATTACAAAATGGGAAATACAGAAATTAAGCCAAAGTTTCGGAAGCTGCCTCTTTTATGACGTGTTCTTATCTCCAGGGTGCGATGGGTGCGCCGCGAGTGTGGAGCTACCACTTCAACTTTGCAGGTGAAAACTTTCATACATTGTTTTCACCAACAGTATTACAATTGCATAAGGAATAAAATGCCCTGTCTGTATCAAGCTGTTCGTATAGATAAAGTGGCAGTTGTTGTACAAGTGGTACCTATTGTGGCAGCGTCGCTTTGTTTGCGACTGTCGCCGATATATCTCGAAAGTTTTGCGGTGCAGCAACGCATCTCTACATGCCCAGTTATATCAACACATATCACGAACGATTAGGCACAAGTTGGTTTGTGTAGGTAAATTAAAACACATGTTTTACTTACTCGCTTAGTACTGCTGACCTACTGGTATATTACTTGTCTTAACTATCTTCCTTCTTTCGCTTACTCATGTTCCACAAAAGCAAAGAGTAAATATTGCACAAAAGTAATTACTAGTAACAACTATAAGCTATTTTAGTACTGCTTTAGTTATTAAATATATATGTATGCAATGTGAGTTAGATTTACTTTATTATTTAGAATATCACCTAACATTTGGGTCATTTATACGAGTATTATAAAGGTATTTTACGGCGCAATTCATTGAAAGAAACTTATTTCCTCATAAGCAACGTGTGTAGCCATTGTCTGGACATCGTCGTCTAGTTATTACACAGTCCTCCTGAAGTAGGTTTGCAAGTTGTACTTTTTTTTTTTTTTTAACGTGTGGAAATCCCCTCGGACCGTCACCCCGCCGGGGTTTGCGGCGGAGCGGTGTGTCGGAATCGAACCGACTAAAACCACACGGTGTGCCACTCTGCGCCTGAGACGGAAGGGATCCGGGAACTGCTGATATTAAGACATCCGGACCCCTCCCAGCGCTTACCCGCACTGAAGCGGGCACCGTCTACTGTTAAACTCTCTGATTAGGCGACGTACGGCACACGCGTACGTCACCCCCTCGCGGGTGGCCACTAGAGCGGATGGAGGGGAAAACCCGTCCCAACCATCCGAGGCCACACTCAGGGCGGCATGAGGCGCTGATAGGCGCGCCTACGCCGACCAGTTCGCCGGCGGCGGATTGGGTCCGAGTGGATATCGTCTTCCCGGGCCTTTTCCGCCGCCTCCTTCTGCGAGATGACATCTTCACAGAAGGTTGCGACCGCGGTAAAACTGCTATCGCTACCGGCCATGGAGCGTATGACGGCCGGTAGCGAGAGATCTCCTCCGATGACTGCAGTGAGGGCCCGGCGCTGCGACTCCCAAGCGGGGCAGATCGCCAGTGTGTGCTGGGCCGAGTCTTCACTGCAGTCGCAGTGGTGGCAGGCGGGACTCAGTTCCCTCCTGGCGACCGAGTGCAGGTACTTCCCGAAGCAGCCATGCCCGGAAAGCACCTGCGTCAGCCGGAAGGAAAGGGTCCCGTGCTGCCGCCCTGCCCACTCGAGGATGACCGGCTGGAGAGCCTCCACGGCGGCAAAGCCAGCGCGTGGAGTCTCCAGCCGGAACGACCAACTAGCCATCGAGGCTCGACGGGCGGCTTCACGCCACTCGCGTACCTCTTCGGGCGGAGGGCGAAAGCCATACTCCGCCCGATATTCAGCCACCCGTCGATAAACTTCGGCGAGCACTTCCGCCTCCAAATCCCACGGGGGTGTTCCAGCCAAGGCACACGCCGCCTCGGTGGACACCGTGCGGTATCCGCGTATGGCTCTGACCGCCAATACCCTTTGAGGCCGCCAGAGGCGCGCCTTATTCTGGGCGGTCAGAGCCGCCACCCACACCGGTGCCCCATACAGCGCCATCGACCGGACCACCCCCGTGTAGAGGTGTCGCGTTGCGACGCTGGCTCCACCCAAGTTGGGCAAAAGTCGCCCAAGGGCAGAGGCAGCGTCGACCAGCTTCGGACCAAGCTGTCGGAAGTGCTCGTCGAAGAGCCACCTACCGTCGAGTATCAGGCCCAGATACCTCATCTGGGCCCGAACCGGGACGAGGACCGAGTTGACCTCGATGGAGGCACCGGCGGGTGGACCACGACGGGGCCCATGGAACAAAAGGGCCTCCGTCTTGTCCAGGGCCACCCGTAAGCCCAGTGCCTCGATGCGCCCGACCACCAAAGAAACACCCCTGGTGGCCAGGCGCGCCGCCTCTTGGAAGTTCGCCCCCCGGGCTGTGACCAATGTGTCATCAGCGTAGCAAATTACGCCCAGCCCGGGGGGGAGGCGACCTCGTAGGACCCAGTCGTACCCCACGTTCCACAGGAGTGGTCCAAGGACAGACCCCTGCGGAACGCCGCACGACATGGGTCGCCGTCTCAAGACGACCTCTCGGTCCTCGTACACGACGGTACGCTCCTCTAAATAGTCTGCCACCAGCCGCCTCAGGTACTCTGGCACCCCGTGGTATTGGAGTGCTTCCCTGATGCAGCTGAATGGCAGACTATTGAATGCGTTGGCGATGTCCAGAGACACCGCCAACAGCACGCCGCCACAGCTCACTGCCTCTCCGGTCACGGCCCTAAGGCGCATCACGGCATCGACCGTCGAACGCCCCTCCCGGAACCCGAATTGGGCGTCCGACAGGTCGGGGCCCACCTCGCTGAGGTGCCGGACGATGCGGGCAGAGAGTATCCTCTCAAAAAGTTTACCCGCCTCGTCCAGCAACACGATGGGCCTATAGGCCGCGACCGAATCGGCAGGCCGTCCCGGCTTCCTCAACAGGACCAGCTTCCCGCATTTCCAGCAATCTGGGAAGCGTCCGGACGCCAGGCTAGCGTCCAACACTTCCCTGAGGCGGTCCGACATATGGTCGAGGGCTCGGGCCATCACTCGGGCTGGTACCCCGTCCGGCCCGGGGGCGGTGTTCTTGGAACGGATCCGTAGAACAGCCGCCCCAACCTCCGATTCCCTAACGGGCGGCACATCGTCCTCTCTACCCCCGTCGTCTCCGACCGCGTAGGCCATCGACGGGGGTGTGTGCTCCGCCCGCTGCGGGAAAAGGCCCTCAACCACTTCCTGCAGGAAGCTGGGCTGGAGAGTCTCGGTAAGGGGGGGGCCCGACGTGCGGAGCTTCTGACGCACCGCACGGTATGGGCGACCCCAGGGGTCACGGTCGAGACTCTCCAGCATCTCCTTTCTCTTTGCGTCCTTGGCGCGGCAAATGGCCAGCTTCAGAGTTTTCCGCGCTTCGCGGTACTCCTCGTGAAGCTGGTCCTCCTCACCGTCTCCGCGGTGACGCCGCCGGCTGTGAGTGTAGGACCTCCGGGCACGAGTACAAGCCGCACGGAGGTCCGCCAACTCCTGGGACCACCAGTAGACCTCCTTCCTTGGAGGCCAACGACCCCGGATACGGGGCATGGCCGCATCGCAAATCTGCGTAATCGCATCGCGAAAGCGGCCAGACCCCGCATCGACCTCCTCGGTCGGGGCCTGCGGAGACAGCCAAGAGTGAATGATGGCCGCCTCCTCTAGTAGGTCCCTGTCCAGCTTGGCAACAGCCCACCGCGGAAAACGGGAATTACGCCGCGCCGCGTGACCCCTACTGGGGCCCTGGGACCGGGAGAGCTCAAATCGGATATACAGGTGATCCGAGAGCGTCTCAACCTCTTCCAGGACACGCCAGTTCCTTACTCGTGCGGCAACAGCAGGGGTAGCGAACGAAAGGTCCACTATCGACCCACCCTGCTGTCGCACGCACGTGTTGGTGGAGCCTCTGTTTAGTAAACAGAGGCCCACCGAAGCCGCCCACTCCTCGACGGCCTCGCCCTTGGCGTCCGTCCTGGGGGACCCCCATGCAATGGATTTTGCGTTGAAGTCCCCCAGCACGAGGACGTGTCCAGACGCTAATCGCCGCATCGATGTCTCCAAGCTGTTAAGGAAGACCTCGAAGTCGCTCAAACTCCGGTTGGGGGAGAAGTATACACCGTAAACGGTGATCCCCCCCCACTCGTCGGCAACATATCCAGAGCCCTTGTCTCTAAGCGACAAGGGCGGGGAATGAGCCGCCGCGGAACCGACGACTGCCACGGAGCCGTCCCAGTCACCCATCCAGTTTGGACGGGGAGGAACGAAGTAGGGCTCCGCGACTACGGCAACACCGATCGACCACTGCGCCATGGTTTGCAGGAAGAGATCCTGCGCCGCGGCGCAGTGGTTTAGGTTCGTCTGGACAAGGAGGTTGGAGACGTGGTCCATTACTGGATCGTCTCTACAACCTCCATGGACGTCGATGTGGACAGACGGACAACGTCGGAGGCAGCCTGGGCCGCTAGGCTAGTCCCCGACGTCTGCCGAGAAGCGCGGGAAGGCTTGCAGCCCCCCTGCCCCATCTGGTGATTGGCGGGCTTATTGCCCGCCGCACACATAGGGCAGTGAGGGGCGGCAGAGCACTCTGCCGCCTTGTGCCCCGGTCGACCGCAGCGGAAACATAATCCGCTGCAGTCGAAGCAGCTGTCACATTTGATGCGGGTGTGTCCCGCAACCAGGCATTTGTAACACCTCATCGGTCTCGCCGCCAGAACTGTAACTCTGGCGCTAACGAAACCGATGAGGATCCTGCCGGCGTCGCCCAAAATTTTGGCCGACGCTACGGGACAGCTGATCCACACCGCGCCAAGACCGCCTGGACCGGGTCGGATGGTGCCAACCCTAATGTTGTCCGCATTGCACCCCGTCTTTTCCCGAATTGCAACACGGACATCATCGACTGTAACGGAGTCGTCCAGGCCCGAAATGCGCAGCTCCGCGCTTTTTGTGGGCCTGGCAACCTTCACACCATCCGTCCCAGCAAATACTTCCCGCAGCTTCTCCGCTAGGACATCCGCCGTCTTTGCACCTTCGGCCCCGGGGAACTCTAAGACTCGAGCCCCCGTCTGGGCGAGGCGCAGCTTCACGCCTGAGGCCCCGAATTGAGTGCCCAGGCTATCCCGGACCTTCTTAAAAACGGTCGCGTAGGATAGCCCTCCGCTTGCCGCCTCCGTTGATAAGGTGACCACCACAGCCGCCGTTTTGGGCGCCTGCAGTTTCCTTGCCTTATTTGAGGCGGTCGCTGCCATTGACGACGTCGGAGGTGCAGAGACACCACTTTTGGCGGCCTTCTTGTTCCTATTTCGGGACCTCTTCTTCTTGCCTCCCTCAACCTTTTGCCACCCATCATTGGAGGGGGCGGACGAGGAGGGGGCAGGGACAGCTTCAACAGCAGCGCAAGGGGCACTCTTATCTCGCAGCGCTGGAGAGGGGAGCGGAGGGAACTCCGCTATTGACCCTGTCCTAGCCTTGGCCGGCCGCTTGGTCATCGGTGTGGTCTTAGGTGCCGGGGCAGACGCCGCTGCAGCGTACGAAACAACGCGGCCACCCAAGACCTGGCGCGGCATCGGCGTCGTCACGCCCCTTAACTTATCCGCAGCGAGCGGCGGCCGAACGATGGGCGCTGGAGGCAGCCTAGCCTCAAGGCCCGCGAGGCGCCCGTCCATCATCCTCCACACTGCGGCAATGACTTCGCGCAGGTGGGAATCTGGGACATCAGGCACCCCGGGGTTTGGTGGGATGGGAGCCGGCCGCGCAACTGGGATTTGGCGCTCAGGACCGTCCGACCTTACCCGAAATTGGGCAAACTGTGTGTTGAGGTCTGTCACCTGCTGGGTCAGACGGTCGTTTGCCGCTTGAAGACGTGCGACGTCTGTAATTAAGGTCCCAACGACCCCAGAGACGGCGGAGGAGGAGTCCTTAAGGGCCTTTACAAAAGTACCCTTAAGATTTTTAGATTTGGTGGCCACTTTATGGATGATGGCCACCGCCGCGTCGGCTCTCTCCTGCATAATTGATGGAGTTTGGGGAACAGAACCCCCCACCTCACACTCACGAATTTTTTGCAGGAGATCCGCAATCTCCTCCTCCGCTACGTTTTCACCTTCCTCTCTTGAACGGGCTTGAGCTCCCCTCCTAGAGAAGGGGGAGCTTGTCTGGCCCGAGATCGGTGTTCGCGACCTCCCTCGCTGGCTGCTGGGAACCTTAGGTGGCAACATATCTTGGGAAGTGTCGCCATCCGAGTCTTTTGAGCGCCCGCGCTTGCGGCTCTCGGTGTCGCGAAGCTCCAACTCCATTTCTTCACCTGAGTCAGCTGTAATACTAGCCGTAATGCTCGCGGCCCTGGAGCGCACTCGCTCCGAAATCCTTCTGCTCCCAGAAGACAAATTGACTTCTGGGAGCTCCTGCGAGATAGGCGTTCCAATTGAAGTTCCTGCGTTGTTAGTTGTGGCGACGTCTACTTTCTTCGACTCCTCCTTCCTCTTCTCCTTCTTTTCTTCTTCTTGTATTTTAAATTTATAATAATCCATAATTGAACCCACGAGTGGGGGAGAACTAAAGGTCCACCCGGGCAGAGATCCCCCAATACCCGGGCAAGCGTAAATTTATGCCCAACCGAGGGGTCCGCAGTTGCCCCGGCTGGGAGTGCGCTTGCGACTGAACCTCCCATCAGCCATGCATCCCATGGTCACGCACTAGAACACGAGATTCGGGGTAATTTTTTATAGAGGTATTCTTCCTCGCAGTCCGGGCGGTTAAGCCAAGACCCTCGTTCCCGATCAGAGCCGTGAGACTTAACCACGACACTCCTTTCGGGATTACGATATGCCGACGGTGGCATCGAGACAAATCTCGTGCCTGTTCGGTTGCAGTGCGAGTGCTCGCCGAGCCCGTCCTCTTTCTCCGCTGTAGACAGTGGAGAAACACCGACCTATGAAAGGGTCCCACTTTGATGATTTTTTATTGAGGTTTTCTTCCTCACAGCTCCGAGAAGCGAAGAGCCAACAGAGGGATCGGCATACAAGCCAGCTCTGTTGGGCCGAGCCTCTACCTAGTGGCTGATGACAATGGCCACCTCTTCTTGCCAGAATACTAGCCGTTTGCGATGACGCCCTCCTCAAAAATAGAGGAGGAGAAGGCTGCGTCATCGCCAACGTTGCCCAGGGTACACCACGTGGAGGTTTTCTAGCCCGCACCCCGTACTGGGTTAACCTGTAACGGCATAACGTTAAATTACCGACGATTCACTCACGGTCGCAATGAAAATTTCAACTAAAAAAAAATGTTTGCTCTTGCATAGACAAGTGTAATTATGACGTTATTTGGCGTTTAAGCAATTAACAATATTTTTGTGATACGCTCTGGGACTTTAAAAGGTACTCTTGAGTTGCAAGTGTCCATGGACGGCGGTGTCACTTACCATCAGGTGACCCGTCTGTTCGTCTGCCCCTATAGTATAAAAAGAAAAAAAAAAACAGTATAAAAATTCTGTTAAAAAACAAAATCTGTTTAAGCAGTTATAATGAAAAATTGACGCGAACGTTTGCAACTATTTGTATGATGATATTGTGAATCATATAAAATGAAAACGGTGCGTTTCGAGAATGCTCAGCCTAGAACATAACGAACCAGTGTTTTGCTGCAGAAATCTTAGATACTTTTAGTGGTCAAATACTTTTAAAACATGGACAGCGGTACTGTTCAATGGTTATTAATACACTCCTTGAGTGTAAGCTCGATTCATTGATTTGAAACAATCGAATACTCATAGCACAGCAATGTAAACAAACGTGTGTGATATCCAGAGGTTGCAACATAGGGCATTACGAAGTGATTACGTCGGAGTACCGACTAAAACTACACGCCATCTCTCACAGACCTTTACTAGGAGATTTGGTGAATATTTTTAACACGAGAAGAGATTTGGTAAATATGAATGTAGCTCACGAAAGTTTTTAAGCTATTGCATAGCTTTTATCGCGGGCTTTGAGCGCGGCGACCGAATCAAGAAATTCCGTAACGAAAATAAAACTTAACACCCCCCCTCCGTCTACCATGTAGCTCGGCCGAGCGTTCGCTTAACGTGTATGTATATGGTACGACTGTACGAAGCTCGCACGGATCGAGACGAGCTGCTCCGAAATAGGACGAATACGTAAGCAGCTGTTTGTGAGAAAGTGTATAGGTATCTATCATATATGTTTCTTATTTCAGTTACTATAAACCTATAGTTTCAATAATAAAAATTCCTGAATAACCTACATGTATTGTAAGATAATAAAAATATTTTAAACGATATTAACTTCTCATTTATTAAATAAAAGAAAAATATATTGTTTTCTTATCGGTCACCACGCTCAAAAAGTATAACTTAAATTAATATCAAAGAAAAAACTTGAATTAACAGCAAAGAAAAAAAAATACTGCATAAATAAAAAATAAATAAATAATTATAATTGCATAAGTTGAATGAAAAATGCTATGCAATAGCTTTACTGCGGCAGTCCCTGAGTGCTACACGTTTTTTTTTTATTCTTTCTATATAACTAATATTTTTGTATATTTTTAATGACAATTCTGATCAGTTGATGGAGCCAGGAGATAGATTTTCAACTCTTTAGTCGATACTAATAAACCTCTCGAGTTATCCTTCATATGCTTTGTTGTGCCAAGTCCAACAGATCGAGCTTATCAACGATAGTCTGATGGTGAAGTCAGGAGATGGATAGTTTAATTGTTCACCGGTTTTTTTAATGATGTTGGGGGACAGACGAAATTACCGGTCACCTGATGGTAAGTGACAAACGCCGCCCATGGACATCCCCAACTCAAGAGCCGTAAGTGCGCTGCCCGCCTATGAGGATACGAGCTCGTGGAAAGAGAGGAGGGGGTGACGGGAGGGTAAAGAGGAAAGAGCCAGCCCATTCGTGTCTAATCATAGCTCTTCCACGGTTAGGTAGGTTATTAGCAAACCTCTGGAGATTGGGCTCATTTAGTTTGTTTCGTTTTATTTTCTAGTTTTTTATAAGTTTTTAGTCTTTGGGCGTAAGCTAGTAATACAAACATATTGGACACAACTTAACAATACCAGCCGATGAGCGATGAGCCAGTGAGTTCAATCAGCATATACAGTCCATAGATTTACAGATCAAAACGATTTCCAATTTACATGAAGTTGTGGATGAACGATAATAAGAATCGAGCCCGCCCTATACTTCAAAAATGTTGAATAGCTTTTATTGTGTACATGTAGAGTGTTCAATAGAACGGATTGCAATGTTTGTTTCAATTTCTTGAGCTGTGAGAACAGCCGCGCCTTCAATTTCATAGATTCTTCATGCTCTGAAATGTTGATTCGTGAATGTATGGAGTACTAGCTTTGCACTGAAATATCGAAGAATTTGCACATTCACGAAACTTAAAGGATGTTTTGTTTTTATTTTAAACTTACAGTTTTTTTTTTCTGACCATAAAGGACCACACTGAAATTCTAAATCCAAATTACTTTTCCATTTTTTTGCTGCTGGTCTGCTTTCGCGAAGGCTACTTCCATCACGTCGGGTGCCGGTCTTGAATCACGTCGGGTACCGGTCTGGAATCACGTCGGGTGCCGGTCTTTAATCACGTCGGAGTCACCAGTGAAGTTACAGAAGTTTGTGGATCTTAATTTTATTGTTACTAATGTATGCGACCGAAGACAGAAGTGAACTCAACTGAACTGACTCAAAATAGATTGACACCGTTCTTTTATACTAGAGTCCAGTGTTGTTATTGCTCGCTGCATTCCTGTTGTTATCACTCGCCGCATTCCTGTTGTTATCACTCGCCGCATTCCTGTTGTTATCGCTCGCCGCATTCCTGTTGTCACTTGACCTTTTTTTTTTATGTGTGGAAACCCCCACGGGTCTTCACTCACCGGAGCTGACGGTGAAGTAGTATGTCGGACTCGAACCGACTAAAACCACACGGTGTTCCGTCATAAGTGGGTCTATTGCAGGGGACCTGGGTATACCCAAGAAGGGATGCCATTCCAGGAACCCCTGCAGACCTTGGCCGCCTCTTTTCCAGGGCGGCAGCACCATGGCAATATGTGGGGCATAACCCCCCCTCCAGTTTGAGAGGCGTGCGTGGAACACGTCACGCCACCGTCTCAGGCCCGCTTCTGCTAGGGTACGGGCAGCCCTACCCGTTACCCCCAAGCCAGCGCTCATGGAGGCCGGAGATCGTTGTGTGCTCTCACTCACTTGACCTAGGTTCGGCTTACAAGAGGATGATAAGGTTTGGGTGATGCTTTACTACACTACATTACATTACGTTCGCTACACAGCTAAGTACGAACTTTAGCTGAAAGAACTGTTATTTAATATTACTTTAGTTAAAAATAAAATAAAACCAATTATATTGAAATCCAAAGTATGTACCTACTATATGTTAATGCAAACTAATTCTGACTATCTTTACTAATATTTTGTTTATTTATGAAATTTTGTGTATACGTGGCCACTGGTACACAAAATTATATAAAGTAAAAAAATAGTACTGTTCCCGAGGGAAACACAAAATAACTTTTACGGAGCGGAGCTGTGCTTCTTCTCTGTGTATCTTCAAAATTATTACTAAAGCTGCGTAGGTACAATGGGCGGTCTTATCGCTATAAGAGATCTCTACCAGACAACCTTTGGATGGATTTGATGAGAGCAAGAATGTGGTGTTTGACGGTGTACTTACGAAATTCGTATAACAATACATATACATGTATACATATAAAAGAGATAATACATTTCAGTACTCAGCAAGTAACAATTCAAAAATAACAGTAATTACGAGTTACTGGTCACAAGTAAAGTGTACAGATTGAACTATAATTCTAGATGGTGACTTTTAACCTATGCTTTTAATGCTGTATGGTTCGATCTCTTCTTATTTCTAATGGCAATGCATTCCACAACTATGTTGCCAGAACGGTAAAGGATTTAGCAAGAAACGTTGTAGTATTTGAAGGCATTTTTAATCCTAGATTTTCTGATGATCTCAAGAATCTCGTATGTGAACCATGGAGGAACTCAAAGCGTCCCTTAAGTAAGGATGAATGTACATACATACACTCATGCCTTGCACCCGTCTTTGCTAGGCCAAGACCGTAGAACGCCATTTTGCCAAGGGCCTGACATATAACTTGCACCTCTGCTTGCATGTCTTCCTGTTGGTCTAGTGGTTAGTGACCCTGACTGCTCAGCAGTCAGAGACACAATTAGTTTTCCCGGGTCTGGATGTTATTTGTGTCCGTTCTATGAATGTTTGTAAAGTGCCCCGCGACATAGGAATTATTACTAATGTGGTAGTTGCCTTTTTATAGAAACAAACTAAAACCTTTTCCACATTTATCACCCTTCTCATACACGGTTGCACACAGTTATGGGTGATGTTAATAAGGTTCTTCTTCAGTATACTTCTAATCTGGTCAGTATACATCATTCTTAGCCTACCGAACGACTCGCCTAGTTACTGAAGCCTTGAACATTCGCACAATCGCTCTTCACTTACCCTTTTGACGTGCATAAATCAGGATAAGTGTGTATAAGGAATAAATATCGATACAGTACAAATTCAATAAATAATTGGATTGGTAGAAGTAATAAAGGTCACGTTACATTATTGAACAGACAGATTGAGTTAAGTGTATTGTTTACCAATTGAAAACGTTTTCAAATTTACGTGCTGCAGATTAAAACTGTTCTAATTTCTAAATAATAAGTTAATAAAAGTACTAGCAATGGTATGTTACATTACGTTTTATCAGCGAACTCAAGAATAATATGTTAATAAGCGTGTTATAAGGGACTGCCTTCCATTACGAGGTCCACAGACATGTCATAATTTTCTAATCTAATTGTTGCATAGATCCATACCTTAACCTAAGTATACATATTGTAACATCTTTGTTAGTATATATGACATATTTTTGACGTATTTTATGCCACTTATACATCGTCACGTCACGTTGACTATACACTGAATCTAGCAACGCCACAACTTGGGTGTCTTCCGTGGGCAAGGTATCCATATTTGTTAGGAACAAATTTCTTTCCTAGGATGTCACAGGATGAATGAAAAAAGAACAATCACTATTAAAAAAAACGATATACTTTGCAAAAAAAATTATTACATGTAGAAATTTAAACGGAATACACATTGAAAACAATATCTAATCATTAATTGAATAAAAATTCGAAAATTTAAATTCAAATTTGGAATTCTGGTAGGTACACCATTATGTAGACTAAACTAACAGCTATTTATGGTCATATTTTAAAAAACATACACAAAACATACACATAAATACACCATATAAATATATCCATGTATAATTAAATACAATACATAGACACAACATTAAATAAATAATTAAAAATTTTGTAAAACAGTATTTTATTTTTAATTTAAATTAAAAAAAAAATATATTTTCCATTACTTTCAATTAATGGTAAAATGAAAGATTATTAAGTTCTTAAAATTAATCAAGAATGTTGAATTTCTAATAAAAGGTTTATTACTATATTTCGCCAGACAATCAGGCGTTAAAGGGCTGGAGTGTTCATTGGGTGACAATGAAAGTGTTTCATTGAGCTGTCCATTTGTTGGGGGAGAGAGGCAGGCATGTCGCGCCGCGTAACGCAGCTGGCGCGGAAGGCACGTTAATGGGTCCTTCGGCCGATACCTGTCAGATGACTGTCGCCAACGTACGCCTCTCGTGGAATTGTATACAAACTATATAGACAAAATATAACCGCGTGAACTTACCCTCTTTACAGATGGAAACGATGTCAGCGACCTCACGTTATAAGTATTATCAGAAATAGTAGGTAGAAGTGGGCTGAATAACCAAACACATTGTTTAATGTGTTTGGTTATTCAGCGCGTCGCTGCGTGGATGACAAACTCATTGTTTCAATGTCAATCAAACTGTCAATTATTGTGTTGTGTAGAATTACTTGCATGTAATATTGCATATTTGAGACAAATATATGTTTCCTTTGAAACAAGAAAAAGGTATAGTTATAACTTTTTATAAATATAGATTAGGATAATAAAAAACAAAATAATAAGCTCACTCCTTTCTCCCATCGGGGTAGCCAGAGACAACCGACCACCACTTGCTTCAATTCTTACATACCTCAAGAGCTTCCTCAGGTTTCTGGTACTTCTCTTTTTACAGAACATTACTAATTTGATCGGTGTATGTTCTACATGGTCGACCCCTGCCCGCATTTCCTTTCACGTTTGCCTTATATATTTGAGTTGTAATTTGTTCGCATTCATTCTTGTAACGTGCCCAATCCACTTCGGCATACCCTTCAATCTTCATCACGACGTCTTCTTCCAAGCCACACTCTTTCTGTCAACCAGTCTTATCCCACACAAACTTGACAGCAATCTCATCTTAATAGCATTTATTCTGCTTTCATAATTTTATAACAACTGTCGTCGTATTAGCATTTACCTTCATACCTTTATCTTTTAAAGCCTCATTCATGCTTTCCACCATTATTTGTAAATCTTCCGCTAATGTAGCAAGTAAACCTTGATCATCAGCATATAGGAGTCAGTTTACACGCAACCCTCCCTTGTCCAATTTACAATAAGTTTCTTTTATTACACTCATGCAGCTACCCATACATGATGGTACCTTCCACAAGTCATTCCGTTTCACCTTATCATAAGCCTTTTCTAGGTCTACGAAAGCGCAAAGCACGCAGCGTAAGAAAAAGACTTGATATATACATCTCATACCCTTTCTAAACACCGTTTGTATATCCCAAATTTTATCGTCTGTCACACTTATTACCCTATTAATCAGAATCTTAGCCTACAGTTTCTCAACAACATTTAGAAGGCTGACCCCACGATAGTTCTGGCAGTCCTGCTGCAATCCTTTACCTTTATAGATTGGGATAATTATCGCAACAATCCAATCAGTTGGAACTTGGCCCTGCCTCCAACAAAGTTCAAAGAGACGGTGCAACAGTCCTGCAATTACTACCTCACCAGCCCTCAATATCTCATTTGAAACTATCATACCCAGCAGATTTACCAACTCTCAAATGTTTGATCGCTTTCATAATTTAATCTACTCTAACTTCATTAACTCACGAAAAACCTGTGTTCAGTACACTCTTGCTCACCTATACCTCTTTCGAATAAACATACAAAATACCTCTTCGTATGACAACTTTGAACAACGCAAAACATTAATTCAAAAATAAAATTTTGGTAAAAATGCAAAAAAACCCTGTTAGCCATGTTAGTCAAATATGTAATACTTGCATACATAATTAGGAACTATTGCCAAAATTTATATTATAATAACCATGCCCTATATTAGTTTGCAGGGAAAAGATAGTAATTATTATCACTTTTTATTGTTTTTATAAAAAACAACTCCCGCATTAGGAATAATTCCTTTGTAAACATTCAATCAACGGACACAAAGAACACACTGACAACTATTTTTATTATTTATTTAAGCAGTCAGGGAGAATAACGACCAGAACAACAGGCCCGTCAATTATTATCACTGTATCATTCGCGAGTGCAATATAACACATCGAGTCCTGGAAAATGAGATTAGAGCAGGCAGAGAAATATGTATGTAAGTACTTACGAGTATTTCCACGCAACAAGTGGCTTAAGCAGGCTGAAAGAGATCTTTAATCTTCTTCAGACAGATGGGACAGACGAACGGACAGGTCACCTGATGGTAAGTGACAACCGCCTTTCATGGACATCTCAAGAGTCGTAAGTGCGCTACCCACCTTTGAGGGTACTGAGAAATGGGGGAATGTGGTGAGGGGAAAGAGGAGAGGGAGGATAAGGGGGAGTTGGGCCTCCAGAAACCTTACTAATTTCGGGGAAATGTAACACAATCGGTTGCTTCACAACCGATTTTTGTCGAGCCATGCTTAGTCATAGTGCATGCACTACATGCTGGATGGACATGCTTAGTTATATAATACATAACACACACATACTTTTCTAATAGTAATATTTCCTTGACGAGTTTTTGGAAATTTGTTACTGTGCTCGTCATATGACCTCAGGTAGGCTTGGACTATGAAGGACCTCTCGTAAAAGATAGTGGAGTGAGATATTATTTCCAAATTCAAGCTCTTCGTCCCATCTAATTCAAGTTTCTCATGTATGTGAAATTTCTGTTAAATTAAATGGGATAAACCAGACAGGATTAAACCAGACGTTGTAAAGAAGAGAAAGGATATTAGTATTCCGACTAAAGCGAAAAATTTAATATTTGAAGTAATCATTTAGGACAACGAAAGCAAATAGTTTTTATATGTATTAATTTAAGTAGTATTAAGTATTATTACTGACTAAGACGACAAAAGTAGTGGTTATCCGGAAATTGGAAAAGTCAATAATATTTTTTAAGGTAGTGAATGTTACAATAAAATAAATTATATTTATTATGACTTGAGTCAACTCAGTAAAAGTAGCTATAGTAAATAAAATCAGAACATAGCAATAATGTTGGCGTTAGTACCTTATATATAGTTAGAGGACTCGGACTTCTTGGTTAATCTTTTTATTTTTTATTTTATATGCCTACCATAGTGACTCCACATTGCCTGATGGAAAGCAATAAGTGGAGTCCAAGAGAGGTGGTCACCATCCTCATTGCATGTGTTAAAAGACCTGGGATCAAAGGCTTTTACTGATCGGCACAGGAGCCAAACCGTTTAGTTAGGGATCGTATATTTTCGACTCTCAAACGGTGACTCCTCAGGCCAGCACGTGTATTCGTGTAGAGTAAGAGAGAAGGTAGGACCAATTGGAAAAGTTCGTAAGAACACTCTCCTTGATGTAGGCGATAGAGGACTGCCATCTCTTCGCAACTGCAGAGGCTCAAGAGACTGGGTGACGGATGCGCCCGATGATGCGGACCGCTGCAACCGATCGAGAGCATCAAGCAAATACTACGCATAGCCGTCTCAAAGATGAAAGCAGTACTCCACGCAGGAGCGATCCTGGGTCTTGTATAAAAGACACAGTTGCTCGGGCGAGAAGAACCGTCTCACCTTGTTTAATACACCGAGCTTCCGCGATTTATATCCTCTTTTCCCGTCAATATACCCCAAATTTTCCCTTCTCATTCCCAAAAGTGCCCGGATGACGGCAATAGGCTTGCCCCCTATTACGTAAATGGGACTAATTAACTATCGGCAAAATGTAAGCGTAACTTACACCTCTGTATACCCTTTTCGGGGACACATGCGTGAAAGTATGTATGTTATTACATTAATAATAATTATTTTTCAATTTTGAGGAGAGCTTTATAATAAATATGATAGAATAAATGCCCTTGAGGACGCAGACTATATTGTTGGTAATATTGGGATAATTTTATGAATAAAAATTTAAACGACTTCATTTTTAAATTAGGTACACATTTTTACAAACAACGGTATACAGAAGAAACTTATAACCGTTTCATTAATACCACCATCATCATATTTTAAATTATTGTTTAACTTTGTATTATATTATATATTTTCCAGATGAGATACAATACTTTTCATACATACTATATTTTCATACTTAGTAATATGTTCTATTTTATATGTAGTTAGCAATTGATTTTCAGACTTAATTGTTTTATTCAATTTAGTTGTAACTGGATTTGAAATAAAACAATAAAATTAAAAGAAAACAATTCAAAAACCTGTGTGGAATGGAGTAACTCTAACAAATAAAATAAAACATTTCGACCCAACTTTTTAGCTTGATTTCAACCGAAGCTCGTTCGTCCAAAGTTCAATGGAATTCAGAATTCTATTCCGATGCAATGTTAATGAATTCGCATAGTGAAAGTTCTGTGTGACTAGTTACTAATTTGCAATAATTTGAAAATTGAACATCAGCATTTTGGGTTGTGTTGGTGTTGAAGTTGTGAACTCATAGTTAGTATTTCACAAAACTTGGCTAAACTGTCCCGTCCACGAGTGGTGTAGCAAGTTTTCGACATGTTACCGAGATCGCATTTCGTATTCATCAAACATCCATTCTAGTCTCAATATATGTACGTGCCGAAACTTGGTATCGCCCTGGGGTTCATCTTAGTTCTCGCAATGGGGAACAACTTGTGAAATCATGTAGGCGAACTTACAGACCGGTTGTTGACAAGGTTGTTTTGAATATAAGCGTCGCAATAGTTACTATCAATAGCATTAAATAACAAAGGTAATTTCAAACAATCATCGTCTTCATGAGGCTATCGCCTTCTACTGCTGAACAAGGGCCTTTCTCAAGGGGCTGCCATCCGCTGCTAATAAATATGTATAATATAATAAGTCACAACCGCCGTATATACATATGTACACCTGCAACTGAAGAGACGTAAGTGCGCTGCCCGCCTTTGAGGGTGATGATGGATGGAGGGATCCTGAGCGAGGAAAGAAGAGAGGGGGAGTTGAGGCTCCGGAAACCTCTCTCATTTCGGGGAAATGCAACTCAGGCGTTACTTCAGAACCGGCTTTCTGTGAGTTCGTGGTATCTAATCATGGCTCTAACACTTTTTAAATTGTTAGAAAATCAATTACAATAGGCATATATAAGAAACAAGTTTTCAGGGACAACTTCTACCATATTCACGATTGTAAAAAAAAAATGACAATATAGAACATCTAATCTCACACTGAATTTCAATGTCAGAAACAAAGATATAGCTGTCGAAAAGAGAGCTGTATGTATAAAAGTTTTAATGGCGAGGCCGTTTCAGGTGCGAGTGCCATATTATTCATCCTGTTTTCTTTATTTTAATAAAAAGGGAAAAACGTACCAATATGTTGTTATTTTTAAATGCCATGTTAATATTATAGATTTTTTATGAAGTTGCTGGAAAATATATAACAAAGTTGGTCATAAAATTACGGACTCAGACTGTCTCATAGCAGTTCATAATAAAAGGGTCAAAAGGAAAAGATATTGTAAATATAATCAAATAATTCGATAACAGGACAGACAATAATAACTTATCAGATTTTATCTGTAAAAATATGAAACAGGCAATGAGCTGTGAAGCAATTTTGCGCAATATCTGGCGTTTTTTTATGAGACCGCAGGTGTATTTTATAGAACATTTCTGTTCCATTTAATGCGTGCTAACACCTTTCATATCGTGTGTTGGGCCCTCTTCGCTGCAGATATTATATGCTTGGCATTTATTTGGAATTGATGCCTTCTTTTATACTTGAAAGATATTTATGTCCTTAACATAGTATAGTGAGTTTCTGCAAGTAATTGATTTATTTAGGTGAGTTTGTCGAGTTTAGCTTGTAGGCTTATCTGTTTTGAGTTGGATTATATATTAGTTGTTATATAATAATAATAATAATAATAATCATATAAAGTACCATCATGACCCTGAAAGGGTTAACAATGATTTATGGTCAGCTCTGAAACAAAGATTTTTGCAGATACTGAAATCATATCTACAATTCGAATATCGCAGGGTACAGCAGTAGTAAGACTGTGGAATTATATTTGCTGATTGATTGGACTACTATGGACTACTTGGATTGATTCGACTATTTTAGTCAAATCATCTTCTGTAGAAGATCTTGCATTTTTTCTTCTGATAAAGGTCACCTTTGCGACATGCTTATAACGTTGGCATATCCAATGTTTCAATCTATATTAGCATATTACCGCTTGAACAAGTGTCAGTCAGTAGATGTTGATGCTTACCTGAGTGCTTGTAGTAGGGCAAGGCGGATTATGAACAGTACTCTGACCAGGTGTTAACTTGTAGTAGGGCAAGGCGGATTGTAAACAGTAACTTACTGTGATCAGGTGTTAACTTCTAGTATCATTACACATGAATGACATTACGTACTCTAATAAAATATTTACCCTATAATGTTAAGTCATTTTAAGTATAAAGAGAAATCTTCAGAACCACTTGCCTTCACTGTTGGATCTTCTGCTGACCTCACATCCTGTCGGCTACAAAGTATCCGTTGAGATGTCGCTGATGTTGTGCTTCAGGGTATGGAACTTTTCATTCCATTCTCCCTGATTCCCATAGGTGGCAAGTTCCAGCCCTGGTTTGGTCTCGAACCTGCAAAGCGGCGTCCCGCCGAAAGCAGGGATGTTATCAAGCATGGGCTAATTCAGCCACAGCACGGAATGTAAAGATCAGCACATTAAAGAAACAATTTAACTTTACCTCCAGGTCCCACAAAAGAGTAATTGCTGGGGCGAAGTCAGACGCAGAATTGGCGAGAGACTAGTGAGTCTCCCTTCCGGAACTCTTGCATTCTGGTCTCTTGCCAAAGCTGTCTAGGGGAACTTTTGTAAGCCATGTCTTCCACCTGTGCACATAGGAGATAATTCGTTGGCCCACGACGCTAAAGAAAAAACCAATCTTCTTGGAAAACTCTTTGCGTCCAACTCGACCCTGACGACGGGGGAAACACATCGCCGACCATGCCGCAGTGCGAGAGTCGTATGCCAGGAGTCCGATTTATACAAAGGGCAGTGCGTAAAGCGTTCCTTTCCCTCGACGTTCTTAAGTCGAGTGGGCCCGATAGAAATCTATCGTGCTGAATTCGTGTGCTCCAGAGTTAGCACCGGTTTTAACGCACCTTTATCGGAACGCACCTTTCCTACTCCCTTGGCGTAGTCCTGAACTCATGGAAGACAGCTCTAGTGCACCCAATCCCTAAAAAAGGAGATCGCTCTGATCCGTCCAACTACAGATCCATAGTCATCACCTCCTTATTCTCCAAGATAATGGAATCCATTGATAACTGCCAGCTCCTCCGGTACTTAGAAGACCACCAGCTCATCATTAATCGACAATACGGCTTCCGTCGGGGTCGTTCAGCTGGTGATCTTCTCGTTTACTTGATTTACCGGTGGGCACAGGCGATCGAGACAAAGGAGGAAGCGTTGGCCATTAGTTTGGACGTGGCGAAGGCCTTCGATGGGGTCTGGCACTAAGCGCTGCTTGCGAAGCTTCCTTCCTATGGGCTTCCCGAGAAACTGTGCAATTGGCTCACCAGTTTTCTTACAGACAGAAGCATCAAGGTCGTTGTTGACGGTGCATGCTCCAAGTCTGTCAATTCTGGTATCCCACAAGGCTGTGTGCTATCACCCACGCTGTTTCTTCTGCATATCAATGACATGCTGCAGATTATTAGCATCTATTGCTATGCGGACGATAGCACGAGTGATGCCCTTTACACCGGCCGCGCTAACATTTCTCGGGTAAACGTCATCGAAAGCCAATCCAAACTTGTGTCTGAAATCGAAACTTCTTTACTAAAAGTTTCAGATTGGGGCCGACTTAATCTAGTTCCAGTTTAACCACACGAAGACACAGGTTTGCGTGTTTTGCCTCGCACTACCAGCCTATGGAACAAATTGTCGCCTGCCGTATTTCCGGACCGATACGACCTTTAAACCTTCAAGAAAAGAGCGTACTCCTACCTAAAAGGCCGGCAACGCACTTGTGACCCTTAAGTTGCGGGTGTCCATGGGCGACGGTAATCACTTACCATCAGGTGACCCGTCTGCTCGTTTGCCTCCTATCGCATAAAAAAAACACCGAATATTTAAAAAAAATACCAACCAAAAAAGAAGTGTTTTATGCATAAAACATTTCTTATTAATTTTCCCTCAATTGTTTAATAAAGTCTAACATTAAATTACAGACGACGGAGTCCATAATTTGACAATTGTTGACTTCCAGAGTTCTCATAAAATAATCTGGAAACTTAAATCGTTGTGAATTATTTGAATAAAGTTACGCCCAATTGGTACTTTATTACATTCAAATAAAAAAAAATAGACTTGAAAATGGTTTCAGAAAGTGTTGAGGACTCATTTTAATTTTGCTTAGCAATAAATAATAAGTTTGAATATGAAAAATATTATAACTTTTCCATTACGTTACGTCTCAGTAAATGTATCTGATGACCAGTTTTTCGAGTCAGCTAAAATTTTTAGCGAAAAAGTAATTTGGCCTCTAGCTATCCGCGGCATTCTCACTGGCTGGAATAAAACATTTTGATTCTGATTTAAAGTGAGTGGAAGGAACTCAATTGATTCCGGCTACTTTGAACTGCTTTAAATGCAAAAAGGCATTTGTAATACTGTTAAGTCACGAATTTAAGGCAGTTATACTTTTCTTTGACCAGTTACTTGTAAAATTATGGACTTTACTGAATTAGTTGACCATGACTAAATGACATTAAAAAATTATATATTCGAAATATATTTTTAATAAGTACAGGAAAAATGTCTTTCACTGTCTCGTTTCAAAATTTGGCTTGCTGATTTCTTTAGGAAGGGAATCCTGATAAATTTAAAACGGAAAAAATGAATACTTATAGAATCATTCTCTTGTCAAAGTCATTAATTTGTTATTACATAACATAAAAAAAAGATTTTACTTCATCACAGAAGTAATTGCAAAGTTAAGTTTGTCTTTCGCAACAAAACATTAAAAAATCTGTGAACAAACTATTACGTACATATACGTCTATTTGCTTACCTAGATTTAGAATCACCATCACTGTTTTTTTTTTATATTTTTCTTATACAGGATGCGTAAATACCAATTATCGATTAAAGAATTTTAAAAGAAATATGAAAGACAAAGTAAAGTCAACTACCTGTTTAAAAGGTAAAATTGTTATATGTAATATTATGGTATAACGAAGCCACATCCAGTTGCTGTAGAGAGGGAGGTCAATGTGATTCCGGCTAGCGTCGCTTGGTCACGTCCCGAAGTGCGGAGCGCTGTACTGTGCGACCGCTACTCTACAGAAAAAAGACCCACACCACTTTCCGTTTTAATAATATATAGCAACTCTTTGATTTGACACTATACTGTGTATAGGAATGTATATAGGAAAAATGTATATTATAAAACATTTGACATGTCCAAACCAAGTAGTTATGCAACCATAACGATTTAAATTAATTTAAATTATACTAAAATGAAGATGGGTTTAAAAATCGTATTATTAAACATATCTTGCAAAGAAAAGTCACAGGTTAAAATCCTGAGAAAAAGAATAAGATCGAATTTAATCTCTTAGTAGTTCATTAAGTCAAACATTATAGAGCTTATTCTTCAGATATCATTGAGGTTCAAAATTTTAATTGGAAAATTAAATAGAAAATTCTTTAATACTGCTACTACATCAGGCAATAAAACGGAGGCTAAGATGTGAAAGGGCATCATAAATAAAAGGCTTGAGTATAAAAGTGTTCTTTATGAAGTGTCGCCACAGAGGAGTTGAGGCCGCAGCGCGCCAGCACCCGGCCGGCTGTCGTTGATACCTATTTGAAAGTCCTGTAATATTGAACCGGGCCGTCAGTCTCTTACATACGCGTACATCCCGGTTATCGATATTTTAACAGTTATTTCGCTCATGCTTTAATACAATGTGAATCGGACTGTCAAATAGTAATATCAGCTGGCTTTATTGCTTCACCTATCAACATTAAGATGGAAGAAAATTATATTCCTTACGAATTAATCTCGCAGCACACATTTAGTAGCTGAGAACGTGACGTTACGATTCTTCAGCATGAAAACACAATAAAAACTGTTGGATATAAGTATTTTATTGGTTATACCCGGTTAGTATAGAACTAGAATGTCGTAAATGTTTTCTGTATACATGATGTATATACACTACATCTTAACCCCACAAAAGGACCAGTTAAATTTTTGTATTTAGTAGAAGGTATTTCTGTTAACATTTGCCTTTCCTTATGACGAGCCACGGTCGTAGAAGGAAAAATATTAGCTGTGTCGTCTACACATCGTGTTCGTTACACTTTTTAACAAATAAAGAAGTGGAAAAGACAAATTTAAAATTTTAAAAATAAGCAAATATTTCCAAATTATTGATAACTCCCTTAATTGTCATAATTTCATCGTCAAACAGAAAGGAAATAAAATTTGATCAAGTAAGATAAATAAAATCCATGACCACGATTGTGGTACCATTTCTTTATTTTTTATATGTACTTATATAAAAGTTAACACAAAATGTTATACGAGTTTACATTAACTATACTTAAATTGCGAGTATCATATAATCTTCAGGTAAATACTACTAAAATATCGATATGTCTTAAAAAGGGAGTGAATACTTCACTAGGTCAGAACGGTCCCAACCGACAGAGGGTCGTAGCTGGCGAAGGAGAGTCTAATAAAATATGTAGATTTGATGACTTGTCACATTTTTTGTTACAAATCTCAGATTCGAAGTTTTTTAGTCACTTTACCAGATCCTTCGGTTCCTTTCATTAAGACTTTAATAATGTGAAATTGGCGTACTTAAATCTTTTGCATCTAAGATATGGAGTGACAAGAAACGACGATTATTTTAATTTTAATTAGATTCAGAATACTTAAGCTACTTTTTGGGATTATTAATGTCATTACGTTTAAAATAAAACAGGTACAGTGTATTTGGTCACTATTATTATCATTTCTAGGAGTAATCGTTTGAATTATTTGGTTAGATTTGAGTATCCCTTTAAATACTTTCAGTGGATAGTTTACAGTGTTACTTGCTCTTTCACAGCGGAGCTAAACGTTTCAATTTAATTAAACGCTTATTCTACGAGATTAATTGATAGTATTTTAATTCGATTTTTTACCAATGAAAAATAGTTATAGATATAAAAAAGTTATATATACATATATATATAACCTTTTTATATCTTTATTTATTATTTTATATAAATAAGAGCTAAGTTTTAGAGACATGAGCAGAAAGAGTACTGGCTACGGCGTATTTTAAATGTATAAATTTCCAAACCTCTGCAAGAACCTCCTCAGTAAAGAATGGACACTAATTTGTAATGCATTAGAACTAAAGCGTCAACTATTACAGTGTAACATAACCAAACTCAATTACTACAAAGCGAAATGTGTAGTGTGGACTTATCGGTTTAGCGTGCATACGAAGGGCGGCCACAGTCGTCATAAATCGCTTGGTGGCTACACTTACACTGTGCAACGACATGAGCCATTGCCGATTATGCTGCCCCGCTGAACCTACTAATATGACTGTGGATTTGCTCTTTATGGGTTAGTTATAAATATAATATATAATTTTAATTATTGATAGCTAGAAATACAAATAGAAATTTTAATCGCTCCATCTCTTATAGGCTTATGCTCTTTATATTTGAAACGATGACCTGGTAGTAGTTTTCTAGTAGCTGATTCGAGTTGTTTTGTATATGTAACTTTTCTTATTCGGATTGCCATGATAAATAAACCAAATAAGACGTATGGTATAATAGAATAGTTAGTCTGTCAATACGTACGTCAGTGAGCTCCGTGATTAAATATCGAAAACAAGTGCATAAGCTCGAATAACTTGAGAAATTTTCGTGGTCCGTAATTGGTGAATCAACAAAGCTTATAAAAAAGTGGAGAATTTACGGCAGAGGCTAACATTGATCTAAAAAAGTTCTATGAATACATAGTAACATAACCTAAAAACTAGTGAGGAGTGAAGTTCGCTTCAAATCAATGTGTCATCTATTAAGTATACCAACCTAACAGAAAGACAGATACACCAGGATTCTCGCCACGGTGTAGGATTGGATAGCGCGTGTGTCTGGAACCTATATAATTTCAAGTAATTTTGTGACTATTTTGTTATTTCTGCTGTCTTAGACTAGTAGTGTGTGATTTTGAGTAGATTAACTGTCTGGTAAGTACTAATAATGGACGAAGAAAAACTTCCTGATGCTCTTGATAAATATACCCCACTTTTCCCCGTCTCTTTATTCTTCTGATCAACCCGGTACTCCTTCTTATCTTCTTACGCAGTTCGCGAACGTCGTCTGTAGTAAATAAGTAATTATATAACAATGCCACCCGGATGAGATAAGATCCTAAAAGTCAGAAAAATCAGTAGGAAAACTTTTACAGATGGTGTTCTTGAGTGGAAATGTAGTGGAGTGGAAGAGTGTTCTATTATTGATATCCTAATTCAGTTACTGACTCCCCTAACCACTTTAAATATCCCATCATCTACCTTTGTATCTTCTACTCAACACCGTCTAACGTTGCAAATTTGCAAAAACATTGCAAATCACCTGATAAATCTTTTAACCTCATTTAAAAATGGCTTCGAACCAAGTATTCCTACAGTGGAATGTGAAGAGCGTGTTTCATAAAAAACATGACCTCATATTTCTACTAAACAAATACCAACCTTTAGTTTGTTCTATTGTAGAGACCTGGTTACTACTAAGTTTCAACTTTTGTATTCCACAGTACAACATCTTTAGATGTCACAGGCCTTATGGATATGGAGGCTCTGCCCTCCTAATTAATAATCGTATTCCCAATCCAACCCTCCCCCTTCCATCTTTCCCAGATTATATGAATATCATCAGTACTAAAGTTAATGGTGTGACAGTCCTGTCTATATATATTGCTTATCCTAACTAAAGCTTCCTTCCAATATTAAGAAAAACTCTGTAAAATATACATGTTCTCATATTGGTCATGGGAGACTTCAACTGTCAAACATGGACATGCTAAAAGAAGCTCCAATGCTCAAAAGCTTGTGGAGTTTTTGCTAGAACATAACTTAATTCTTCTGAACAGTATATTCAAAAAAGACCCAAAGAATAAATAGACCTGGATTTCACCAGATCACAGATTTAAAAATGAAATAGATTATAAAATACGCAATTTACCCAAGGCATTTTCCAATACAAGTGTGATCTCAAAACTTAATTTTAAAGCAGATCATGTATGGTCAGAAGTACAATTCTGCCTGCACCATCAAAAAGAGCAAGAAAGAATATTAAAACTTAAAGTCCAACCCAGATCAGCACGGAGAGTTTCAAAGAAAGTTAACTGATAATCTACAAGAGCTGACGTATGAAAATGAAAGGGAGATCAAAGCAAATTATGGAAAATTGGATAAACAACTTACTATCACTAACAATACCAACAAAAGCAAAAGCAAATACTTACTCAGCGATGAGACCATCCAACTCATAAACCGCAGAAAATCTTTACTGGCTCAAGAAAGAAACAAAGAAAACATAAAATAATCGAAGAAATCAGAAAACAAATTATTAAATATATTAGAAGAGACAGCAAACACAAAAGACTAGAAGTGTTATAGAGACAAATAATGAGAACAGGCGGTGTTAGAAAAGCTCTGAAAAAACTTAAGGAAACAGGACAAGAGTGGGTGCCTAAACTAAGGAAAAAAAAGAAGATACCATCACAAACAGGAAAGGTATACATAACTGGCGATGGAATTCTACAAAGCACTATATTCAAAGAAAGACGGACGTAGGTTTTAATGGTTCTTACACAACCATTGAAGAGTAAAACAGCGACAGCCTGTCAGAGTAGAGACCTGATATATTGAAGAGGGAAGTGGAAAAGGCAATAAAGAGTCAAAAAATGGAGAAGGCACCTGGACCAGGCAAAATTATGCAGGAGATGTTGAGAGGGACTATTGATGAATTAGTACCAATAGTAAGTAAGATGTTCAACCAAATTTCGAAAGGTTGATATATACCAACACAATGAGAAACTTCATATATAATCCTACTATACCAGAAGCGAACGAACGAACAAACGAAAGAACGATATCGGGAACTACAGGTCAATAAGCCTAAAGTCGAATGTGTACAAAATATTCGCAAAGATCATTTTGGGCAGGGTATGCCCAAAATTAGACGAAAGCCAACCAATATAACTAGCCGGTTTCAGACGGAACTTTTCAACGATAGACATAAAGGCAAGGTATGCCTACAACATACATCAATATCATCAAAATTAGATATACAAACAGAAAAACAAAAATCCAAGTAGGAGCTGTGGGCAAAGAATTTCTAATCAAGCGAGGAGTTAGACAAGGAGATCCAATATCCCCAAAGTTATTTTCAGCAGTTTTGGAGAATGTCTTTCGAAACCTTGACTGGGAACCACTAGGCCTCAACATAGATGGAAGAAAAATAAAGCACCTAAGATTTGCGGATGATCTGGGTATACTAGAAGAAAGTCCAAAGGCACTCGAGAAGGTGATACAAACACATACAAACAATTCAAGATGATCACACGACGAACTTACAGTGTCACCAGAGAGTTGCCTCCATCAAGGAGCATTTTTGGTCTCGTTTTCACACGGAGTATATCTCTCAATTACAGAAGGTTACAAAATGGCAGTCATCTACTGGGACGATCTCGGTGGGCTCATTGGTGCTCGTTAAAGACAAATCCGCAACACCTCTTTGCTAGCTGTTGGGCAGAGTGATTCAGCTATATCTCCGCAGTGACGGCGTCGTGAGGGTCGCCGACTTGAAGACCAGGAAGGGCGTTATTAGAAGGGCGTTCAACAATATATGCCCACTTCCTATTAAAGATAGCTCTTCAACGGGGGGAGCATGTTTGCGCGCTTAGCACACATCCACATACGCGAGCGCCGGCGGGGCCCTGCGGTGCGGGGCGGGCACCGGCGGGGACGAAGATAAAGGTCATCGACCCCCGACAGATACCACTTCACGCCCGGCTCTTATACGCATTGTACATATCAAAACATTAAAACTAATAATTCAAGAATACAGTCCACGTTTTTATTTTATCTCTTTCCACATTAACAGTGGTTAAAGGGATTTGCATTAACACAAACTCTAAACTCTAAGAGTTCTAAAGTGGTTTTTTTATACTGTAGGAGGACAGACGAACAGACGGGTTACCTGATTGTAAGTGACAACCGTCGTCCATAGACACCTGCAACTCAAGAGTCATAAGTGCGCTGCTCGTCTTTGAGGGTGATGAGGGATGGGGGATGCGAGGAGGGGAAGAAGAGAGGAGGGATGAGGAGAGGGGGTGAAGGGAGAGGAAGGAGGAGAGGAGGAGTTGTTCCTCCGGAAATCTCACTAATTTCGGGGAAATGCAACACAAGCGTTGCTTCACAACCTTTCTGTAAGACCGTGGTATCGCATCGATCGAACCGGCCTATTCGTGCCGAAGCATGGCTCTACCACTGTGTGTTTAAAAATGAACATAATAAAAACCAACCAACTCAAAAGTGGTACCTATTGAAATTCAAGGACAACAAATAGAGAATATGTCGATGAGTATTGCTACTTGGGCCAGATCATCTCCCCTCAAGACCAAACAACTAAGGAAATAAATAAAAGGATTAGTAATGGGTGGAAAAGATACTGGTCTCTCAAGGAAATTGTAAAATCTAAAGACCACAGTATTACACACAACATTTTCTTCAGTGGTAGAGCCATGCTTGGGCACGAATGGGCGGGTTCGACCGGTGCGATACCACGGCCTCACAGAAAACCGGTTGTGAAGTAACGCTTGCGTTGCATTTCCCCGAATTGAGTGAGGTTTCCGGAGGCCCAATTCCCCCTCCCCCCTTTTCTCTCACCTCATGTTCTTTCTCCTCTTTCCCATCTCCTCATCCCTCCTCTCTTCTTTCCGCTCCCCGCATCCCCCATCCCTCATCACCCTCAAAGGCGGGCAGCGCACTTGCGACTCTTGAGTTGCAAGTGTCCATGGACGGCGGTGTCACTTACCATCAGGTGACCCGTCTGTTCGTCTGTCCCCCTAAAGTATAAAAAAAAACGCACCATGACAGGAACAACAATTCAAGATAGAATAAGCGATGTGCAATTAAGAGCAAAAACCAAATTTACCGATATCCTTCAAAAATAGACCTCCAATAATTGAGATGGACCGGGCAAGGAAGCAATGTAAACTACTGGAGGAGGCCTTTGCCAAAAGACACACTGAGTTGAGAGACATCCAAACAATACAGCCATAAAGAATTAATCTCTGACCCAGTTTAAAGGGCTAAATAAATAAATGTAATAGAATTATATAAAAGTTATATTAAAAACACATTATAATGACACTAAATTAGTTTTATCGAATGAACTTAAAATAAAACACATTGAAATAAAAATAAATATTAACTCTAGATGAAATCCCTACTCATATTTATAGTATATATCTTATTTATTATTTATTACAAGACTAGTCTATTACTGAAATAAACACTAAAAATAACATTTAAAAACCTAAAATTAAAAGTTGATCCCAATCAGGAAAGAAATTAAATAGACACACATACGACAGTGATATTTCGTATACAAATTAATACATAATTTCATGGCTTATTGCCTTATTCGGTGCTTATCTGCTATGTATTCATCTATAGGATGTAGCGAATCAATAGTCCAATCGTTGGCAAGCGCGTACCACTCTGTCTTCGATTAGTTTTGGTCTAGTGGATATACGCTCGCTCCTTGCCGTTAGAGGAGGAAGCTTGGTCACGGGTAAATGACTACTTACTTCGGCCATGATGAATCTTTATCGCTGAAATGTGTACCGTGTCAATTATAAGCCGATATTGTTTAGTAGCGTCGATACGTCAAAACTAAAAAAATAGTTTTCCAAGTTTTTAAATCAGACATTAATTTTAAACAGTAGCTTTGTAGTCAATTTAGTTAACATATTGATGTATATTAATGATTCTCTAATAATTATATAATGAAATGTATTTATCACTTACTAATTCACTAAAGTCATTAGTTTTGTATTTTTATAGTTATTTCTTCGGTCCGTTAACGGTTAGAGGGCTGGGATTTCCAGGCATGTGCTACTTCTTCCTTCTACCTTCTTTACTAAGGTCGACTTGTTAAGAATGTATTGGGCAGATCTGCAAAATGTGTAGCAAGAACATAAATCTGCGTGGGAGAGGCACTCAAAGTCGAGAGAAATCGTAAGCGACTTGCGTCGGTACAACGTAAGCGTGCGCTGAGAATCAATCCAATCGACCTTTTGGGTTTCGAGAGGAGACGTTTCTGGGATGCTCGGCGTGCTGGCGAGGTATCTTTGATGGACGTTCGGGCTCGAGAACGCGAGGAGAATTTCACGCTCTGACAAAGGCGCTGGTAATCTGGGGAAACTGGGCGTTGGACTTATTGAACGAATCCGTGACTGGACCCTACGGAAACATAGAGAAGTGGATCAATACCTCACACAGTTCCTTACTGGACACGGACAGTTCAATAACTATTTACATCGTATAGGCATCCGAACACAAACTTGATTGCGTGTACTGTCCGGGCGATGTTGACTCTATCAAGCACCTACTTAAACTGTCGACGTTGGTGTGAAATATGTCTGCGCTGGCGTAACGAGAAGGGAGAGCCGCGAAGGCCAGAAGAGGTAATGCCATGGATGCTAGAGACGATCGACAACTAGACAGCTATGATGGGGTTCGTAAGGAAGGGCCTGCTGGAGAAGAAGGAAGAAAAAAATAACACGGAGGAATAGCCGCAGTCAACGGCAAGGAGGGGACCTAGTACCGCAAGGTTATACTAGCCTGGTCCTACGGTACTACATAAAGAGAGGGGAGGTGGGTAAGAGCTCCATACTACTGGTCTTTTCAAAGAATTTAATCATCGCATAAAAAAAAACATAAATCTGCATATCTAGCAGATACATAAACTCCGTTATTTAAAAATGCGACACATATAAATAAATACATTCTGATGTTATGCTATTTAAATCGAGAAACAGCAAAAAGCATATATTAGTATAACAAGTTAACTGTAGATCAACAGTCGACCCGAAGACATTAAATAGTACCAGGTAGAAACAACAAATCTACCTCTACAAAAATTTTAACTAGAATCCCTTCTCAGCTCACCAAAAAAGAATCGGCCGAGGTCCATTATGTTAATGAAAGTGACTCCCGTTTGTCTTAAAGTCGTAGCTCAATTTGCAAGGCGAGAGATAAACGCTGTTAAACTGTCGAAGTTCGTGACAAAGCCTGAATAATGCAGATTACACTAAGAAAAATACGGCCCCAGTCAAATCTGCATATTTTATTGGTACTTTTCAAATGCCCGCTCGCATTCCAGTAAAAAATTATATCTTAAAGTCGCGTCGCTCTGCTATCTCAATGTAACTACTCTCAACACCGTGAGCGTTTTTCAATCCCTTTAGTTTGTATCCAAAATCCGGTATCTATGCAATCGAGTTGTTTACCAGTACCTCATCGAACTGATTCTCGTACAATCAAGACGAAGTGAATTAATTTCGAAGTAGGGCTTAGTGTTTAACTATTTGCAGCGAAATCCAATTGCTGAAGTCAAAGTAGTCATAGTACAAATTACCGCAGGTAGTGAATGATTCGGTGAAATTCTACGTCGTTTTGTGTCCCGGGAAAGTTCATGAAACTGCACCTTTGTAAATGTGTCATAGCCTACATTTAAACCATTACCCGCTTACGAACAAATTTATGTTTACGAGTTCCGGCCTCCTATTTCCTAAACAGCGAGGGTTCGAAGAACATCTTCTTTTAAGAAAGGAATATGTAAACGAATTCGGGATTTAGAAAGTGAGGAATGATAATGCGACATTATCTGTATGAGATTAAAGGAAAACTTCAATGACTATGCCTATATGTGTAATATACTAGAAATAGGCATAGAGTATAGGATTAAGTAAATGTGTTTCGGCCCAATAAATATTTGTAGACATCTCTACATTGATTTTACACACCTGTGCGTACGGCCGACCCTTTTAATGTCTTTAGTGCGGTTCAGTCACTGTAAGAACGAATGTCATAAACAGACATTTATGTAGGTAAATAAATTGGCAGCATTTAATTATATTTATTTATTAATAAGAACTAAAAAATATTTATTATAATTTGTTATATTAAGTTCATATAATGGAATGACCGGAACCTGAACCGGAATGACGAAAAGCTATAATATTATTTATATAAATATACAATACGAATAAAACTGAATTAATCAAATAAAACGTTATGCACTTATTGTTAGTACGGCATGTTGATTTGTATCATATGAACTTATTTTAACAAATTATACTTTTTTATTTTTATAAAAGATTTTTCTTGTATGTACAATGTACCTATAAAATACCTACCTACATATATCTTTTTCCGATTATATTGTTCTTATAAAAAGAACCTTAGGATCTATAACTAAGCCGACGTACATAAACGATCAACCAATTTTCTAGCTTTTCTTATATTCGTACCGACGACTGAAATGTTTTTTTTTTTACAAATTCAGCTCATTCAAAAAACGGTTTGGCTTCATTTGTCAATTATTTCTAATTAAGCGGATTAGTTACTTTTGAAGGAATCGAGACGCTTTTGTATTTATCTAAAAAAAATCTTTAGTGAGAACGTCTGGTCTCCGGCTTAACTGATGCTATTAGCCCTGCCATAAATATCTGGGTAACGTATTTAAAGGATTTAGATTTAGCTTGTTAGCCTCTGATGGAGGTTCAGCGAGTTTCAGGCAGGTACGGAGAGAGTTTTATGTTTTTTAAGTAGCCTGAACTTGACTAGAGATTTAAATCGGTGTATGGGTTAAAGTGCATAAGTAGAAATTAAATAACATGTACCCGCATTCCTTAACATGGCTAAGTATTTGTTGGAAAAAAAAAAATGCTTTAAAGCTCTGACTTTGCTCGGTAAATCTTTTATGGTCTAATTGCTTCAAAGAGATACCATTGTGAGGAAAATGTCTTAGGCAGTCGAGAAGACTAGTGTCTGAGAGCGAATACAATGCATCTGTCGCGTTCCGCAAAAGTTGTCCTAATCTAAATGTAGATGATTGCGATTGTCGGAAGATTCAGCGGCGATTAAACGTATTCATAGCGTTTACGTTTTGACGTAGCGCGGCCGTCAGAAGCAACAGGACCACGATTGGAGGGCGGGCTAGCACATGCGCGAGGGTCGGCTTCAGAGGGGTGAGGCGCGCGGGGCGTTGCCCATCGTAGCCTCCATGCTCGTTCTTAATGAATCGTCGGTACCCGCGGCTCGTGCTGCGCTCGCTCCATCCGAGTGCTCTCTTTAAAAAGTTGTTAAGGAGCTTTTCTCGCCGTCTCCCTCGCGCCCTCTCTTGTTGCAACAAAATAATGTACGCGGGTGGTGGCTTCTGACGCTGCAGCACGGCCACGAGGTAAATGCATGCAACTGTGTTTTAATCAGTTTTAAAGTCCAAATAGTTTTGTTTGGTAGTTGTAAATAAAATAATAACTTTTATTTTTAGTTTTGAAAACAATCATATTACTTATATGTTTTACACAGATGTATTACTTTTTGTTTTTGTTACGTATACTGCACTTTTTAATTTTATTTATGGGGCGCTTCAAGCAAATAAATATTTATAAAGTGTTGTATATTATTTACGTGTGAGTGAATATAGAAAGCAAAACATTAAATATGATTATTATCGAGCATATAAATAAAGGAAGGGTTGAAAGAGGTCGGTCTCGTGACGATACTTAACCCTATAGTTGATTATTTCGTTTCGATATTGGTGACAATGTTTATTAGTTTGGCTGTGTTTATATATACAGATGTTTCGAAATTGTTTTAGTACCTGTTTATTTATTTTTTTCTTTCAATACCAAGCTAAGAGACCTCTAATAAATATTGTGAGGTACTCCTAGGAAGTGTCGTTTATGAGAAATTCCTGGTCACAATAACTATAGATGATTAAATAGAATGAGCTAATAAAACAGGGTATTTTAGCGATTCGCCACTTTAGCGGGTTATTATGAAAAACGGTCCTTACAAATTTGTATAGTGCCGTTGCCATTGTTCGTAGTCATAATAGATCTGTCAATGTTTCACTCGAGATGAATGAACTGACGATGAACAAAAACGAGGCTTCAGTATTTTTACTGAGATTTTGTATAGAATGCTTTACTGGTTCCTTATATAGCTAGTAAATACTAGTAACCGAGCGTACCTAAAACCACTTCTACCCAAATAATACAGTACAAAAGTTGTATTTCAATTGTATACTTTTTAAAAATCATAGGTTTTACATACAATAATAGGGAGTTTAGAAGTCAAAGATACTTTCAGTTAGTTAAGTCCATAAAGAATTAAAGAAGCAGAGTTTACAAGTAAATTCTTATTTTAAATATAAAAGTTTTTGTCACTAAATCTTTCTTACATAGCATATGAGAAGATACAGGACAAAAACGGACCTGACTAAGAAACCCCTTCATGTACCTACCGACCTCGGCTTACGATATGGGAGTATAGCAATAACATTACTATAGACTACTGCTGACTGTATGCAAAAAGTTTCAGTTCTGATTGCGATCCTGGATACTTTCAGTACACACACATAAAAACAAAACAAATCGAGATTAAGCCGAATATTAAAATTCTTGAATATAAATAATTTCAAATGAGCTATAACCGAACCCGCGCACTCCGACTTCACAATCGTATGCTGCACGATTGACTGCAAATTATTGATACTACGTAATACAACTACAACATACGACCATGTAAGGATTGGAAACAGATATATAACTTATTGTATAAAACTATATTGATCATGAGTATTTAATGAAAATATATGTATTAGAAAAAAAGTTAAGACATTTTATCCAAACCATACAAAAATTAAAATAAAATAGTAACAATATTTGCCCCCCCCTTTTCTTTCGTAGCTAAACATGAATTTGTAAGTGGTCATTCATTCATGGGTTTTGCTGTCTCAAATTTTCAACTGCGTTCAAAATATTTAAGTGTTAGGGATATCAAATCCAACAAGTATGCATGAAGGTAGTCCATGTCTTTCAACTCGCATCGTTTCGTGTTAGATTATTTTAACAGACATACAGAAACATTTCTATCTATATATGTATATCCATGAATCTTTTAAGGCAACACGTACCATCCAATAAGGGCGCTTTGTAGCATGTGGTGCCAATACGTAACGCTCCCTATATTTCCTTATCAATTCCTTTCGGCAGTTATCTTGAGTTCGTTATTGCGGTATCATTACGATTTTATTGCGATTCTTTTTCCCTTTTACTTATATTATGTGTTTTGTAAGTAATGAAGACGCAGAATTATCTAGGTATAGATGTACACTGAATTTAAAAGACTGAGTACGTTACGTCATTAATTTATGGGATCGATCCCTGATATAGACAAGTATTTGATAGAATACCACATATGCTTCTTAGATCATAATAATTACTTGATAATTAATGAAGTAGGTGATAATGGAGGTGGCTAATCGAAACATTGAGAAAATGTTTTGAACACATAATTGTTATTTACACAATTTATAAGAAATATTTAATGAAATTTTACTGTTTGTAAGCCACGGTTAGGCACGAATGGACCGATGTAATACGTCGGCCTCTCATATAACTGGGTGTCAAAAAATACTTCTGTTGAATTTTCCGAGTGAGTGAAGGGTCCCGGAGGCCCACTTGCAACTCTTCAGATCAGGTGACCCTTCTGCTTTTTTGGCCCCTTTTATGCCATAAAAAACATATTTTAATGTCGTCTCGTCGTACTGATTTTACGTCATTTCAAACCGATAAACGATATAAAACCCTTGTAGAAGTAATGGTTAAAGTTAGAAAAGAAAATCAACTTCTAAACGTCTTAAAAAGTCATCCCAAAACAATACTTGTATGGAATGAACCTACCTATGTAAATTACAGCTTACGATTTGATGCAACTTTTACAATATGCCGAGTTGAATAAAAAACAATTTATTTAACATGAAATAATATAAAAGTATAACGTGATCTAAATCAACTCAGTCAACTTTTAAGTATATCTGTTTTATTTTTAATATATTCTGGAATATAACTGTATTTTTATGTAAGCACAGAAAGCAAACGAGCAGATCGGTCCGAGCCCTCACACCCGATATATGTATGTATATAAAAATTTATTATAAATATACAAAATTGTTAATGTGTTCCACTTCAATATTAAGTATTATGTTAAATTCGATAGACTATAGATTTATGTTTGAAAAAAATGAAAAATTGAACGGGTCCGTCACGCATTGGTAACCTCACGAACCGCAGGACGACTGATTGCCAATTGTCACGCCTCCTTGTGCCTCAGAGGGAACATAAGACGTATTGCCATGCGTGGTAAGAGCTTTCAAGTATGATGAGAACGAATCTTATGCTCTTTCAAACAGAGGTTGCAGGTTAAAACCTCTATCACCAACGTGAATTCTTTGGTTATACAAGCAATTTAACTTTTTTAGAGGGAAAACGTATTCAAACTCACGTAGTAGTCGGGCAAGCCTTTGAAGTAAATTGGAAAAATATTAAAAGGGAAAATGCTTCGAAAAAGTCTTGTTTCAGGACAAGAATCTGAATAAGATACACTTTACGTGATTACTATTGCCTAAGAGTGTAACAGCCGTTGCTAAGGCGATTAAGGTCGGTATAGAAATAGAACGTTTCATTCCTAATAGCTGGATAGCAATAGCAAAAACTTACCGTTTAATCCTTCGAGTAGTTCTACTTTCAACCCCAAAATTTCCGGTCATTGCAGGACTGTAGTTTAGTCCAAAGTGCAAAAGTAAAAACAGATCTACTAGGTTTCTCTTTTACGTTGCTTATATTTTTGCGATTTGCTTTAAATGTAGCTACCTTAAATACAGTTCTATAGTCACTGTTACACCATAGAAACAACAGGACGACAGCAGACCACAGTAGTCAAGAGACCATTTCGCTACATATATGCCTTGAATGTTATTATATTGCATGACTCTCTAGACTGATTAACCAACAAGATATTTAGCACTTTAAACACATCAAACGTAACGCTATTATACTGTCACTCCAATTTTATTAACGTTTTTCAATATAAAGTCTTAATATTTTATTCTACTGTACCTGATTTGCTGTTATAACAGACACTACTACAGCAGCATCAAATATGATGTATGTAGATATTGTAACCAACATAGAACGAAGGCAATCGATCATAGCGCTAAGCCATACGGGCTTAATACTGCTACTGTCTGGAATAATTTCAGTTTATCTCATAGATGTTGATCGTGATGTTCGGGACAGGAGACTTGTTCTGCCATCGTTTGCTATTCCAAGTTTAAGCTTGGACTTAAACAGGGAACAGAAAATCATAAACGGCAATAGTGGGATGGCTCATGGGGGCTGCAAGAAAAGGTCTGTGACAACTTACCTACTAGAGATTTGTTTAAAGTTGATAGGATATGGCTTGCAAAATTGGCGGGAAAGACTTGTTCTTTCCAGACCACTTATTTGATTGATTGATTGACTCATTATTGTAAGTCAGATACAATATTATTTTATAAATAATATTAGCTTATAGTATAATTTATTACACATACATAAATTTAAGTATTATTATTTATATTGGGGTGTTTCATAAAACCTAGATCCGGACAAGATAAATTTTAAATGTAATGCTGGTTAGTGTTAAGCGTAGTATTAGTAGCGAGTTTAAATTTTACTACTGAATGTTTCATTTCAAAACAAAGCGTTCTCTTCTAAGCGATAACATAGTGTATTGCTATAATATGTATACTTTTTAAGACATGATATAACGGAGAAGCTAAAAAAATGAATAATATGCTCTGCGTCATATTTTATTTATAGGGTTTATGATTTTAAAGACTTACGAGTATTCAATGACACACTTTCTCGATTCGCTGCAAAAAAACAACCATAGGTTACTAAAATGCACTTAAGATGGAAATTATTCTGCCTTATTTTTGACTGTTTTATATTAAATAAATTAAAAATGAAATTAACCGATAAGTTTTTACTAGATTACTGGACTAATTTACTAAACATAATCGATAGATAAGTTAGATAATCCACAAAAGGTTGTGGATTATCTAAATTATCTATCGAGTAGGTAGGTTTTGATATTTCTACTATTATTGCTGCAAAGAGCTCGTTTAGAACACCACCTAACCAATAAAATATTAATTAATAATCTTTCCAAGAAGTACGAAAGTATTCGATTTATTAAAAATCTTACTTTCGTTATAGAGTATTGCAATTACTATGTAGGGTATTTACATTTATCCGTCGTCATATTTAAAGCATAATTCGTTGACTTTCAATCGCCAATGGCCTGGATAATGACCCACTGTTAATGATTCAGAATAATGACATATTTTAATAATGGAATGAAAGTACGTTTTAATTACTCTTCGTGCATACGTAGTTATAATCCCGTACAGTTATTACGATACAAATAAAACTTATTCATCTGCAGTAATTGGAATTGGACTGCAAAAATAATTTGATACGCTACGATACGGTCAGTTATGGATTTAAATTTTCCGATAAATTTCATTATTTCAGATATCAGCAAATACAAATCAATATAATATTTTATTTATAAGTTGTTTTTATACATATAGGTTAAAAATATATTAAGTATAGGTACATCAGTAATCTGACAATTAAAAAAAAAATAAGTTATCCATAAAACATATGTATTTCACAATTATGTTTATTCTCATAAAATCAATAATGTGTTCGATTAGAAGGCTATCGGCACCTCCCGGCTACAGCTAGTTTGAGTTACAGGTATGCAACCCCGACATTTTTGGGGAGCCTCAGACCTGGAGAACGCGTCGCTAGGTGGCGCACAAGAGAAAGCTCGCCAGAAATAGAGACAGGGCGAAATAAAATAGATCTCGCAGATCAAAACACCGGAGAACGACACTCTATTACCAAACCTTCCCTAGAAGCTTCTTCGACGCATTGGGATACAAGGTCTCTGTAGTATTATATGTTTGGGCTGAAACGCCCAGAAGTGTGGTTTGAACCCGAAAGAGGATCAACGATAGCGCCCATAACGCTGTCGCTAGTATAGTATACATCATTAACATTCTTATAGCTGTAGAATGTTTCACAAATAATGTTTAAATTAACAAGTACTCTTGCAAATTAAATTTTGTGTTATAATATTGTTTCGTGTAAACCAATCATGTTATTGGGCGAGATTAAAATCACCATAAATGTACATAAGCACATTTAATTATATTAAAATAAAAACAATTATAATTATTATGTAGATACATAACCAAATCATATAAATGAAACAAGCACCGAGTAAAAACAACTACACGAATACACAGCGAGCTGTTTTGTACATTACGTCTAGTGCCCGGTTCACAGTAATAAGTTTGCCCCCTATTCCTGTTTGATGCACCAATACCGTGCCCCTTATAGACGCGAGGTGACGTATGTAATATTATTTATACCGAAAATTTAAAAAATATAGCAATTTTGACATATAATACAAGCATTCATCATGATAACATAATGTATATAGTTTCCTTTACGAACTCACTCACTGAACAAGTGAATAGGTCTAGTTTTGTTGACCCCGTGTTTAGTACGCGCATTGCTCGCATGAGGGGAGTTTTAACCATCAGTTTGTTTTTTGGCAAAAAATCGTCATATCCTAATGTGTATTAAAAATCGCGATTTATTGGAACACCATATAGCGTAATGATTTGTATGTAACGTATTAGTAACTGCAACACTTTTTCTTTAACTACCAACTAACAAAAAATCGTCAGATTCTAAGACGCTGGCTGGTCATTATGATGTCTTTTGTAGTAAATCTTACGTGGTAGAGCCATGCTTAGGCACGAATAGGCCGGCTCGACCGGTGCGATACCACGGCCTCACAGAAAACCGGTTGTGAAGTAACGCTTGCGTTGCATTTCCCCGAAATGAGTGAGGTCTCCGGAGGCCCAAAATCCCCCACCCCCCCCCCCCCCCTTATGATAGCGCTGTTAACAAAAAGGATACCCCAGGGGGGTACCAGCGCTAGCGTTGGAGAATCCCCCCCTGGACGTACACCCTCAGTACGGATTATACCTGAGCGTGGACGCCCAGGCTGCCCCTCGTATCTGCTCGGAGCAAGAGAAGGCATACCATGGCACCCCCTGTCACGTTTACCGTGGATTTTTGTAATATCAGGGGCTTACATTCTAACCTCGACACTGTCCACCACCACCTTGAGACAGAAAAGCCGGCCTTGCTCTTTTTAACCGAGACGCAGATATCATCTCCAGCGGACACATCCTACCTCTGCTATCCTGGGTACGGACTGGAACACTCCTTTATGCCTAAGGCTGGTGTATGCGTGTACGTTAGAGATGATATCACTTCTCGCCGCCTCGGCAATCTTGAAGGTAGGGACCTCTCCATCTTATGGCTACGTGTAGACTGCGACGACCATCCCCGCATCTACGTATGCCTCTACAGGTCCCATAGCGGTGATGCCGAAACGGACCGACTCATCGACCACGTCCAAATGGCTACAGACTCCGTGCTCCAGCAGGTCACATCCGCAGAGATCGTGATTCTTGGCGACGTTAACGCTCATCACGCCGAATGGCTTGGTTCGCGCAAAACCGATCATGCGGGAAGATCTGTTCACGATTTCGCCTTGGCATATGGCTTGACGCAGCTGGTAGCAACGCCTACGCGAATCCCAGATGCAGAAAGCCACGTGCCTTCACTGTTGGATCTTCTGCTGACCTCACATTCTGACGGCTACAAAGTATCCGTTGAGGCCCCTCTTGGCTCTTCGGACCATTGCCTGATTAGGAATATGGTGCCACTCGTTCACTCAGTTACAGGCAGTCGCCGCGTATGGCACTATAGGTCAGCAGACTGGGATGGAATGCGAACATTCTTTGCATCCTACCCATGGAGGCAGGTTTGCTTCTCGCCGGATGATCCCAACGTCGTTGCCGACCCTGTCGCGGATGTTGTGCTTCAGGGTATGGAACTATTCATTCCATTCTCCCTGATTTCCACAGGTGGCAAGTCCCAGCCCTGGTTTGCTTGAACCTGCAAAGCGGCGTCCCGCCGAAAGCAGGAATGTTACCAAGCATGGGCTAATGCAGCGACAGCACGGGATGTAAAGACCAGCACATTAAAGAAGCAATTTAACTTTGCCTCCAGGTCCCTCAAAAGAGTAATTGCTGGGGCGAAGTCGGCTCACATCGGCAGAATTGGCGAGAGACTAGTGAGTCTCCCTTCCGGAACTCGTGCATTCTGGTCTCTTGCCAAAGCTGTCCAGGGGAACTTTTGTAAGCCATCCCTTCCACCTCTGCACATAGCAGATAATTCGTTGGCCCACGACGCTAAAGAAAAAGCCGATCTTCTGGGCAAACTCTTTGCGTCCAACTCGACCCTGGACGACGAGGGAAACGCACCGCCGACCATACCGCAGTGCGAGAGCTGCATGCCACAAGTCCGGTTTACACAAAGGGCAGTGCGTAAAGCGCTTCTTTCCCTCGACGTTCTTAAGTCGAGTGGGCCCGATAGAATCTCTCCTATCGTGCTGTAGACGTGTGCTCCAGAGTTGGCACCGGTTTTAACGCGCCTTTATCGGCTTTCCTCTTGGCGTAGTCCCGAACTCTTGGAAGACAGCTCTTGTGCACCCAATCCCTAAAAACGGAGATCACTCGAATCCGTCCAACTACAGACCCATAGCCATCACCTCCTTGTTCTCCAAGATAATGGAATCCATTATAAACTGCCAGCTCCTCCGGTACTTAGAAGACCACCAGCTCCTCAATGATCGACAATACGGCTTCCGTCGGGGTCGTTCAGCTGGTGATCTTCTTGTTTACTTGACTCACCGGTGGGCGTTGGCCGTTAGTTTGGACGTGGCGAAGGCCTTCGATGGGGTCTGGCACAAAGCGCTCCTTGCGAAGCTTCCTTCCTATGGGCTTCCCGAGAAACTGTGCAATTGGCTCAGCAGTTTTCTTACAGACAGAAGCATCAAGGTCGTTGTTGACAGTGCATGCTCCGACTCCAAGTCTGTTAATTCTGGTGTATCACAAGGCTGTGTGCTATCACCCACGCTGTTTCTTCTGCATATCAACGACATGCTGCAGATTAGCAGCATCCATTGCTATGCAGACGATAGTACGAGTGATGCCCTTTACACCGGCCGCGCTAACATTTCTCGGGTAAACGTCATCGAAAGCCGATCCAAACTTGTGTCTGAAATCGAAACTTCTTTATCAAAAGTTTCAGATTGGGGTCAACTTAACCTAGTCCAGTTTAACCCCACGAAGACACAGGTTTGCGCGTTCACCGCTAAAAAGATGCCATTGGTCTTGGTGTGCTAAACAGATCGAGACAGTATTTTACTAGGGCCCACCGCCTGCAACCTTATAAGGCGCAGGTTCGGCCCCACATGGAATACTGTTCTCATCTCTATGCAGGTGCACCACCAACTTCTCCCTCTTGACCGCATTCAACGGAGAGAGAGAGAGAGAGAGAGAGAGACTCTGCATCCTCTATCGCTTGTATCATGGGGAGTGTTCAGAGGAATTGTTCGGACTTATACCGGCTGCTGGTTTCCGCCATCGCCCTACGCGACAAAATATCCATCCCAATCACCTGGACGATTGGCACTCCACCACTGTGCGCTTCTCCAGAACTTGTCGCCTTTTTTGTCTTTTTTTTTATGTGTGGAAACCCCCACGGGTCATCACCCTACCGGGGCCGGTAAGGTGGTATGTCGGACCCGAACCGACTAAAACCACACAGTGTTCCATCATCGCGTCTTGTAGCCGGGACCTCAGGTATACCCTAGAAAGGAAAACCCTATGACCCCAGCAGACTTGGCCGCCTTTTAACGAGGCGACCCCGCTTGTGATCCTACCTCTGATTTAGAATGTGGCACGCGCGGAACACGTCGCGCCAACATCTCAGGCCTGCTTCTGCTAGTGCGATGGATATCCCCATCCATCGCCCTCAAACAAATTGTCGCCTGCCATATTTCCGAACCGATACGACCTTCAAACCTTCAAGAAAAGAGCGTACTCCTACCTAAAAGGCCGGCAACGCACTTGTGACTCTTGAGTTGCGGGTGTCCATGGGCGGCGGTAGTCATTTGCCATCAGGTGACCCGTCTGCTCGTTTGCCCCCTATCGCATAAAAAAAAATACTATTGCAGTGCTGTATAGTATGGTATGTATTTAAATTACTGGTTTAATCCAACTAGACATTCATGAATAAGTTATTTTAATGTGATGAAACTTCCTATTATGTATGTTTGTTCAGATAAAATCACAGCACAATTATACTTTCCTAATTTTAAAATGTAAAAACATTCATAAATATTGTTTACAACCTTAACGCTTAATTTAATGTCGATGGTGTCGGTGAAATGGTTGAAATCGAATTAGAAGTTTGAATAATTGTTGTTCATTTGACTAAGAATAATATTCTATACTGATCTCGAGCTTTGACTTTAATGTAATAATTTGTTAATCCAATAATTGCCCAATGAGCTATTGATTTGCGATCAGGGACCAGTTCAATTTTAGATGGCCGCAGTCTGTTTTCAGTATAATTTTCAAGATTTATCTATAAAATTGCAGTTTCAAATTATCTCTGAATGAGATTTAAATTTTAATTTCAAACAGTTTCGAAGCAGAATTTAAAGCCATGAGACTTTTTCATATTTGCTATTCCCAGTTCTATTACATTAAAAAACGGATTTATCACAATATGTTGAAACGTTGCCAATAATATCTTTTGCTGACTGTCAGTTTTGCACTTTCACAGCACATTGAGCAGCTCACTATTGGCAAGAATAGCAAGCTTAAGGTGGGTTCAATATGCCTTTTCCTTTCGCTTTATGTGGCTAAGTTAGCGGGATATAGCCATGATAGTAAGCTGTTGTGGTAAACAACACAGATGCATACATTGGTATCGTCGAGTGCGGTCGAGCGTCTGAAGCATTTTGATAAAACATCGCACAATTTCCGTCTACTGTCGTATTCCAACGACGTTGTTTAAATACTCTGTGCAATTAAATTATTGGAACTCTAGTCTAACCTTCAAAGCCAAATATATTAAACTAATTTCATCATATTATTAGCGGTAATAAATATAATATTCAATCCAGTTACCGAATTTCTAGTACATGTATAATGTGGCTGCATACTCAATGACATGCTAATAACTCAAATTTCTTGCCGAATGACATCAAGTATGAATGGTATTTTCTAATATAAACTTCAGTAAAATGTACAACGCGACGGGTATTAGCGCCACGAAATTTCTTGCCGCGTAAATAATAACATAAAGATTTTCCAATACATGTCCCAATAGGAGCCTCTGTCGCTAGCGGCGTTTTCCACCCTCCCGGGTGGCGTGGCACAGCTAAATAATCTATTCTGTGTTGCTATATATGTTTTAAGCCTGCTTTTAAACATAATTATTACAAGCCAAAATCTTAATGTTTGTTTTCACCGTGATTTGAACATTTAAATTTAAGCACAGGAAAGGCTGAATTTCTAAACATTGCAAACATTCTTTCTTTAGCAAGAAGTATTATAAAGGAATGTCGAACTTTAACAATAAATATCAGGCGTGTATTTATTTTTTATAAGCTATAATAAATATAAAGAATTCCCTTTCAAAGGGAAGCGTAACAACAAGTGGAAAATTTTAATTATGATCAGGGAAAAGAGAAATTGTTCAAAATAATTTGATTTTACGGAAAAAGTGAAAGGATGGAAATAATAAAACAGGGTTCCGACAAATGCGAGAACAATAATTTAGTTGGTCGTGTCGGAGAACAAATACAGTGTCAACAGATAATAAAGGCAGAGCTGGCCGATACCCGTCGCGAACCCAATAACATGTAGCAGAACTCTTTCGTCCCAACGAAGCTTTGTACGTATCCAACTTATATATTACCGACCTGTATAAGAAAAGGATGTCGCTACGCTACGTAGTTATTGCTGGGAATTTAGGACTGATAGAATGAGTTAATGCGAAATATCGATAATCAAATATGAGTTAACTGTCTCATTTATTGGAAATAAAATTCAATTAATCTATTATAAAACCATTGCAAGAGAGCTTAATTATTTTAGACAAAAAAAAATAATAAAAATTGCCATGATATTTTACAGTTCAGATACGGTTAATCCCTTGCAAACATTTTGTACCGAACACCGGAATTCATGGAATGAATACCACCCGTTAACTCATTTTTTTTTAACACAGTTTTGATCAATAAAGTAAAATGTGAGGTATCCGTCATAATTTTATATATATAAAACTTTTTTCTACAATTTTAATTGATTTTATGTTTGGTTACGTGTAAGGGTTTCATTAGTCACTTTACTATCGTCACGTACAACATATAATGCGTTAGCACTGCAGATAATATTTGTCTAAAATCATATTTGATTTAGGACTCTAACACAGAATAAATATAATATGAATCACGAGCATATGTACGTCCTAGCATTACCAGCCTTACCGATGATTATTTGAAATCTCATTTTGTTTTCATGATAATATCATATAAATTGACCAATCACAATACCTAAGCCATTAACACAGTGCGTCCTACCCGTAATGACATACGCAGCCAAAAGGTTGTTGCTAAACGTTGGCCTTGTCCACAAGTTTAAATGCTCAGCGTGCGAATCTAGGTGTTTCCCTAGTCAATAAAATCCTCTTTCTTTAAGCAGTTGACGGCGATAGGCTGATGATGATCACCTAAATGAATTTATCTTCTTTATAGAATTTTGCACTTGAAAATCGTAATTTAACATAAAACGGTAAGGTGGTATGTCGGAATCTAACCGACTAAAACCTCAGGGTGTTCCGACAGTATGTCTATTGCCAGGTACATGCCGCCGCAAGACGCGGCCAATATATGTTAAAAGCTGAAGAGTTTTTGTTTGCTGTCTTTTTTTTGGATCGGATCTAGACTTTCTTTCGGAACAATATAGGCTATTAAATATCACGTACCTCATATACGATACTTAGAAGCACAGCAGTAACTATACACGCTGGTGTTACTGCCGAGACGTCCAGTATATGTACATATTTTCGTAAACATTTCTATTTATAAGAGATAAGGGAAAGATTTCGAAGTTAAGCATCTTAATTGGATGTAAGGAGAGATTACTTTTCTATTAGCCTCTTTTCCTCATTAGCGAAAGAAACTTTTTGTTACTGTCGTGCTTATACTTCAGCATCTATGTCTGTTTTCGTTATTTTAACACGCTTAATGTTAAACTCACTGTAGATGTTTCTTATGCTTTAGTCTTACTGTCAGCTACCTAAACTATTGTTTTATACTTTTTATTGGTTCATTGTCGATTATCCATATAGGCTCCGTACATTAATGTTGTCAGAAATAACTAGCCTGTAAACTTGTCAGAAAGAATACAATATTCCTACAGTATCTATACAGTACAATATTCATTTGAAATCATATAAAATGGGTTATATGGTTGTTAGGTATCTCTAAGTATTAAAAGACGCCAAATAAGTTTAATTGAAATATTGAACTGACAGATAAATGAAACGAGGGTAGACCTTTAAAGACAACGGGTTCGATCTGTAATCGATACTGGGGAGGAATACTCAACCCTTCACTCCAATAAGACCTTGGTTTTGTAAGGGGCAATTATCGGATGGTGTTATAGGAAGAACGATCATTTGCACGATATTTATCTAATAATCTAGTGTTATAAGCAATAAAACTACCCAAATAAAATGTATATTGATTCCTACATATGAATCATATAGCATATAATCTATAAAAAAGAGAACATATATTTTGTATGTCTATTGTAGGACTACTACGGTCATGAGAATGGCCTATCGATAGTGGCGATCCAGTATTTGGGATGAACTAGGTCCAGTGTCGAGCCAAACATTTCAATAAATGGCATTTTGGAATCTTAGCAGTGTTCGAACTGCGCTTAAATCAAAATAACTTTATAGTCATTGGAATGGTGAACTATTTGTTTTTTTTATTATTTTTAATTTTGTTATCAATAAATTAAATGCTGAAATTGATGTGTTAAGTTTTTACTGTAAGTAGTAGATTTTAAATCTATTGTTGTATTTTTGCGCTTATTGGGCATTACGCGCTCTTATATATAACTATAACTAAAATAAAGTGTATTTTAACTTTGGATAAAGAAGCTTTCATAACGTAAAAAGACTAGACTAGTAAAAAGAATTGTTTTATTATCTTTAAAAGTACGTTATCCCCTCCCCTTCGCAGTCATAGTTCAACTTTAATTTAAATTGTTAGTTTTTAACCTCTAACACAAAAAACAGGGATGTTGATTTTTTGTTTGAAAGGGACTTGCTCAAGAGTTCTAAAAAAAATCTGTTCAGGCATTCGAAGATCATCAATCAGCTTTTATATACCTGGAAGGGATTTTCGAGAAGTAGTTTAAATTTGTACGCTTGTTTCGTTTATAGTATGTAAGCAAATTCGAAGTTCAGTGTCATTAAGAACTTACTTTTAACTTACTTTATTTTACTTACTTACTAGTGGAAATACTAATATTAATTTGTTCTCATTTTAATTTTTACTGGTCAGATCTTTTCTCAACTCTAGACAGACATTTAAAGCAGATAAAACGAAATTATGCAGTTTCTACAACTTAAAAGTTGATGAAAACTAGTATAGCTTTAAGCGAAGGTTCTTATGTTAATGCAATTCGAAAAATTATATCTTCATGAATACCAAAAAGATAATTGTTTTTGCATTTTAAATGTTAGTTAAATATTATGGAGATTCTCATACATTTAAGAAGGATTAAATCGAAACCATTTTACTTTATAAATGTATTTTACTATTATTAGATAAAAGTTTCGTAATGCGATTAATAATAAACAATAATATTTGTTTTAAAAGACTTTAAAAGGAAGAGGTTCTCAATTCAGTTTGTTTTTTTCAATTCAGTTTGCTCACGTCTGTATCGCCTTAGGTGTAGGTATTTTTGTAATTGAGATGATTCTTGCATATACATATGTATAATGAAATAGAAGCTGATTAATGTAAAATTGGAAATAGTATATAAAAAATAGCATGGTTCTTTATAGGAACAATAAAAGCCAAATTAAAAAAAAAGACCGTTGTCTATCTGTCAGTATGTTTTTACGAGCATTACGGTTCTGCAAGAATTTGCACGTGATTTTAACAGTTGTATGGCTGAAGCTCTAACTGAAAATCTGTTATGTTATGTTTAATCTTGATAGGCCGCGCCGCTTAAAAGCCGAGTTCGTCTAGAATCTCCTTCAGAGAAGATAAATCGTGAGATATAGTATTTCTGTCTGATGAAATTATTTCGAAAAAACTAATGGTAAGGTTGTTTTGTATTTATAGCTAAACTTATTTTTTAGGGTTTTTGAAATTTGTGTGTCTGTTTGATTGTACACGCATCACGTCTGATAAAAAATACAAAACAAAGGGAAACCTTTTGAGCACAAATGTTGTGTAATTCGATATTATACTCAGTTTTGTTCCACGTGTTTAAATACAAACCTGTAAGTCAACGTCAGGAAGTTCCATTGACAATTCTTGGTAATTCTTTTGGATATTAAGCCTACCGCGAATTAATTCGTGTACAGATAGACTATACTTGTAGCCGCGAAAGTATTCTATCTGTATTTTTAACGGCTAAACGGCTGTTTAGATTTTGATAAAATTTTGGTATTAGTAGTATAAACAATGTTGGAATCCTGGAAGAACATAGGCTACTTTATATCGACATACCGTGCGGGTGAAGCCGCGGGCGGTATCTAGTTTGTTATGTAAACGTATAACTATGAACACTAGATTTCTAGCGTGGCTGAGCGCCTAGCGCTTTAAATAATTTAAATGTATTCGAAAACTTAACCGTAGAAATGCAATGTTTAATTTCAAATTCATTTTGTTCTTCATTACGATAAAACTTTCTATAAAATGTTTTTCATATTTAGTTAGTGAAATCTTAGTCTCAAAGTTGCAATTCACTAATTTTAAAGTCAATAATAAAAACTTTGAAATGACTCGGAGGTAAGTAACAGCGTGTCACTGACAGATCAATACTTCTTTTGAAAAGTTTAAAAAGGGATTTAGTACTAAGAATAACCAGAACTTAATGTCTCGGTAACGAGCGAAGTTTTTAACCACAATGAATGTAATTAATCGTAAATTATTTTTAACTTTCCATTTTAGTTTCGTTTACAGGATATCAATCGAAAACCTATCAAATTCTAGTATTTTGTTATAATTCTCTGTCGTTATAAGATTTAAATATGAAACTGATCGATACTGTTATATCTTTCTATGGTTACAATACTGATCAGTGATTATAAAAATATTGGTCGTATCACCTCGATTTGAGAGCACTTCCCTAACTGCATCAGCCAGTATCGGAATCCTTGGCGTCGATATATCAAGGGAAGTCCAGTTTCGCGGTCACTTAGAGAGTAAGGCCATATTAGCCTCGAAGAAGCTTGGTGTGCTAAACAGATCGAGACAGTATTTTACTCCGGCCCACCGCCTGCAACTTTATAAGGCGCAGGTTCGGCCGCACATCTAATACTGTTCTCATCTTTATGCAGGTGCACCTCAGTACCAGCTTTTCTCTCTTGACCACATTCAACGGAGAGCGACTCGCATCATCGACTGCCAAGATATTTCTGATCGGCTTGACATCTTGGCGTTGCGTAAAGATGTAGCTTCACTCTGCATCCTCTATCGCTTGTATCATGGGAAGTGTTCAGAGGAATAATACCAGCTGCAGGTTTCCGCCATCGTCCTATGCGACAAAATATCTATCCCCACCACCTGGAGGATTGTCACTCCACCACTGTGCGCTTCTCCAGAAGATTTTTGCTTCGTACAACCGGCCTATGGAACAAATTGTCACCTGCCGTATTTCCGAACCGATACGACCTTCAAATCTTCAAGAAAAGAGCATACTCCTACTTAAAAGGCCGGCAACGCACTTGTGACTCTTGAGTTGCGGGTGTCCATGGGCGGTGGTAGTCACTTACCATCAGGTGACCCGTCTGCTCGTTTGCCCCCTATCGCATAAAAAAAAATAATTAAATAACATGTTATTAATTTCCTACATTAGTTTAATTTCCTACAAGTCCTACCTAGGATGCTTGCTACAAGTAAGACATTTATAGTTTGCGGTCAATGCGGTTATTTAACTGTTAAACGAGTGGGATACAGATCATTAGAGGTCCTTCGTCTGTGATTATTGCATGTCGTGAATTCTTTATGAATATTACTGGAATCGTCATTAAGAACATTTGATTTCTCTTATCGTGTGAAGGTGTCTGTAATAACAGGCGATCGTTATTTTTTTTTTAATGTAGTGAATTACTAGTTGTTAGAAAGAATGGAAGGTCGAGAAAAATAATATATAAGAATATCATTACATTAAATTCCTTGCTAAATAGGCCAGCACTTGTAATTGTGGTTTTATTTATGATATTCATCAACAATATGCAGGTCTCTGCATTTTGGTTCCTTCTCGTTCATAGAAACGTTTGTAATGTATGTGCATAAAAAAATACTAGAAAACAGATCTTGTATTGCATTTTTTTATTATGATTTTTGTTCAATGTAAACATTACACATTTACTTTTGAGTCGCAAAAGTACTGGACATAAACAAAGACAAACATGAAGGAGAAAGGAAGGTCTCAATATACTCTTGGGCCTATGTGTTAAGTCATTCAAAGTATCATTATTTGAAAGAAAATTTAAAAATGATCTTGTGTTGTGTATATGAAAATAATAATATAGTGAGCTTATTTTAATGTAATACTTATTGTTTTACTTTCTGAATATTTTTAAAACTTTTGTATCTATGGACCTTATAAATACCGTAAGACATTGACATTGATGCAAGTTTTGAAAGTGTTTAAGATCGTACCTAACTCATTTATTCCACATTGTTGCTCCTCTTCTGCTCGATGTCCCTGAGGCCAATGTTTAGTACAATTACGCGCACCTTCATTAATATACCACCTCTCCGTTTCCACGGGCTTTTTTTCTTCATTTTTACAGCTCCCCCGTTATCCCCGGGCCAGCGCTCATGGAGGCCGGAGATCTTTCGGCGCTCTCCGGCGTCTGGTGCGTCTTCTGCGGGACGAGAGAGTACTCGTACTCTCCCGTACCCTTTTCGTCGCTTCTTTAGGCAACATCACGTCCTCGTCCTCACGTCGATCGTCCCATCTTTCTCTTTGGACCATGGACAGAACCATGCTCTCAAGCGAGTGGCTACCCACACCGATAGCCGCCTTGAGATCGGCACGCTCCTGCACCCACGCATAGTACTCCGTCAGAGTGTGGGGTGCGGTATCCTCGCGGTAGCCCCCGCGGTGACAGACATTGGCTCTCGGTCTACACGGCACAGGTACTTCCCGAAGTTCCCGTGTTCCTCTCCAGCCAATCCTCCAAGATGGGCCTTAAAGCCATAATTGTGGCGTGCCCTGCGCTCGGCCGCTCAAGTCGCTCTTTCCAGTCTGCCAGCAGGACCTGACGCTGCTGAGAACGATGCCCCTTGATGTCGGGAGGAGTGGACCTCAGCTCGTGTGCCTTGCGCTATTCATATAATGACACAAAGGACTTTGCCTCAAGGTCGCAACGGGACAGTTCAGAGGGCCTCGGATTTGTGAAGGGCCACCTCGAGACCTAGCCGCCGGATCCTGCCACGACGCCTTTATGGTTGCCTCACGGAGCGTCTTGCCTCGCGCCGTCAGGAGAATGTCATCAAAAATACTAAAGACTACGTCTTGATACACAATGTATGACCATAAAAGCTATTGCATTAATACTTATCTAAGTCTGCTTTATTTTATTAGATTATTAATATGCTATTCAATGAATATAAAATATATGTATAAATATACCTTGTTGTAGTGTATTAAAAAATAGTGAGTCTTAGTTTACTAGAAAAACAGAAAGGGATTAAAAGTAGGAAGTCTTCGCAATGAAATCGAAAATGACCAGATTCTAAAAACTGCTACAAAGTACGATACATACTTAAAAGTCTGAGATGTACGCCACTGACTTACAGCTGAAGGCATCTCATCGCCACGATTCCTCTGCATATAGAATTATTGCGACTAGTCGCAGTGGCGTAATTCACGCAGCAATCCATATTATTAATATCCGATTGATAGGCGTAATCAGCCGTCTAAGATTCAGATAATTTGAAGTACAGATCCGGAGTCAACCCTAAAGTGCGTTAAAAAGAAATAGTGAGAATAAGCAATAAAACAAACACATCTCATGAAAAACGAAAGGAAGTTCAACTTCAACTTTTGATTAATGGCTTTTGTGGAGTTGCAATAATTTTGCCAATGTCATGTATCCGAAGGACCTGCCATCAATAAAGGAAAGTAAACAAATAAACGTTGTTGAAATACCTTTCATCGGTCAATCGGGAACCAGAACAACTGTATAAAATTATAATGAAACATGATTTGCAACTTAATAATTGCATGACAATCACTAGTCAATTGATTGCAATACATTTTCTAGGATATTACCAATTTATTGAACCTTGAAATGAAATAATGAATTATGCTTTTGGTCAACTCTTCTTTTTCATAACTGAAAAGTAACCTTTCTTCTATGAAACGAACAACCATGGTACGGTATTTTGAAATTTCACTTCAGAAAAATATATCGTGTTTTTTCATCCACATATCATTTAATTAACTGCTGGACCCAGGATTGGCAGTCTCCTTTCTGTTAGAACTTATTCTTGCAACTTATAAAAACAACACAAGAAAGAACCAACTAGAAGACAGTATAGAATGAATACTGCCAGAAATAACAAAGGGAATACTTGTATGCACAAAAACATAGAAACTAAGACCTTATTGTAGTCATATTTGGTTATTGCATACGCACCACGAAGCATACAGTACACGTAATTGCTGCTCGGCAGTTTGGTTTTATTAGGCATAAATGTAACTTGCTCTAATGTCGTTTGGACTTTGTCCCATTGCTTAAAAGGCTAAAGAAATAATACAAGCCGCAATCAGCTATTTCATGCTTTGCTATGAGCGCCTCGGTCAACACACACGATCGCTTGCCTTTTCGTATCCAATCACCCTCTGTGTGAGTGACAGGCACCGACCAGATGTTGCACCAAAATGTATTTGTAACATCATCATCTGGTAAATGCAAATCACTCACACATTGATCCGGTTGACTTATTATTATTATTCTCTTTATTTAAGTTAATACGTATATACTATGTATGTATTAACTAAAATTATATTTTTAAATATAATATATAAATAAAAATGAATTTAAAAATATAAAAAATAATAGACCAACGACATCGGGTACAGGGACCAAGACACCTGTGGTTAGGGCTCTAAAGATAGGAATCTCCTGACAATGAAGGCCGTGTCAAGGAGAACTGCCTTTTGCATCAGTCCCTTGATGCAACTATCTAACGAGAGCCTCTTAAGGTGTTGGTCGAGGGTCTTAGCTATTAATCTGTGAGCAGATATGACTATAGAAACAATGAGCGCCGAATCGATTATCCACATATCGACAATCTCGTAAGAAAAATTCAAATATTTTATTTGTTTATCTTTTTAACGAGATTATCTTTATGAGGAATAGCAATATCCTCAATCATTGCGCGGCACTCTAATAGGTCTATCACGACTATATCAGGCTTATTGGCAATATTAGTCCTGTCAGTAATGATAGATCGATCCCAATAACATATGGCACGACCATTTTTGAGAACTGGGTCGGGTTGAGATTGTATTCAAGGGCAAGTTGTTGATCTATGTACTATCCTGGCCACTTGGTTATGTCTCTGCAAATACTCACCGTTTGCAAGACGAGAACAACCAGAAATAATATGCCTGATAGATTCACCGGGACGGTGGCATGCCCGACATATGTCGATCGTACCGTCTTTCAGAATAAATTCCCGATAGGTATTCAGTGGTAGAGCTTTGCTTAGGCATTAATGGGCCGGCTCGACCGGTGCGATACCACGGCCTCACAGAAAACCGGTTGTGAAGTAACGCTTGCGTTGCATTTCCCCGAATTGAGTGAGGTTTCCGGAGGCCCATTTCCCCCTTCCCCCTTTTCTCTCCTCTCATCTCCTTTCTCCTCTTTCCCATCTCCTCATCCCTCCGCTCTTCTTTCCGCTCCCTGCATCCCCCATCCCTCATCACCCTCAAAGGCGGGCAGCGCACTTGCGAGTCTTGAGTTGCAAGTGTCCATGGATGCCGATGTCACTTACCATTAGGTGACCCGTCTGTTCGTCTGTCCCCCTATACTATAAAAGAAAAAAAAAAAGTTATTCCGTAGCTAAAAGTTATACACCGTAGCCAGAACGTAGAAGCTTTTACGTCTACATCAGACCCATTTAGGGCCCTATAGAACCGACCATCAAGCCCTTTGCCTTCCATACCTCCCTGCGATCATTAGTACTGAGTACTACAGGTTCGCGCCAGTTCTCTTTAGCCAGAGCAGGCGGAGTAAGAACGTTGCCCACTGCTACTATATTACGATGCACTTCTACATCGCTTTCAAGAAAATATTCTCTGAGGTTGTATATTTCACAATTGTGTAGGGTCTTAATGTTTAAAAGAAAACGAGCCCCAAACTTTAGCGGGATATACAATCTCATTAGCGAAGACCGTGGATGGTGCATTCGAAATGAAGTCATCAGTGTACGGACTCTTCTATCAAGAACATCTAGTTCAGTCTGAGTCCATCTGAGCATACCAAAGGAATAAGTGATATCTGGTATAACCTAACTATTGCAGGCGCGTATCTTGTTACCGCCTGGAAAAAAGGCTTTAAAGCACTTTTTTCAGGAGGCCAAAGAATCGGTTCTGCGATTCCTGTTTCAGAAAGAGATCTAAGTTTAGTTGAATCTGAAAGTTCAACTCCTTCAGATTCACCACTACTCCTTCCTTTACATGCATGACTGCACACTTGTCTACACCAAATTCCATTTTGATAGAGTTACTAAAGTTTTCAGTCACCTTTAGTAACACTGTCAATTGCAATTTACTGGGGGCAAATAGTTTCAAATCGCTGGCTACATTATATTATTATTATTCACTTTATTTCACTTAAAATACACATAAATAAGATTTTTAAATATAAAAAAAACAACGAAAATATATTTAAACATATTAAAAATAGTGCGCCACCAGTATTGGGTGCAGGGACCAAGCTACCAGTGGTTAGGGCTCGAGTGACAGAAACCTCTTCACAATGCGTGTCGTATCAAGAAGGACTGCCTTCTGCATCAAGCCCTTAACCCAGCTGTGTAACGTGAGCCTCTGCAGATGTTGGTCAAGACTCTTGGCAATCAACCCATGAGCTGATATGACTTTCGGTACAATGATTGCAGAATTCACATCCCACATATCGACTACCTCATGGGCCAAATCTAAATATTTCATTTGTTTATCTTTTTCAGTCTTTATGAAATTGTCGTCGTGTTGAAACGTAATGTCAACAATCATTGCTCGGCGTTCTGGTCGGTCTATCACCACTATATCAGGTTTATTGGCAATAATAGTCCTGTCAGTGATGATAGATTGATCACAATATAATTTTGCACGACTTTTTCAACAACTGGGTCGGGCGCATACCCATAATACGGTAACTCGACATTCATACGCTTATATCTAAGAGCAAGTTGCTGATGGACTATTCAGGCCACTTGGTTATGTCTGTGCAAGTACTCACCATTTGCAAGACGAGAGCAACCGGAAATTATATGCCTGAGAGTTACTCCGGGGCGATGACATGCCCGACAAATGTCAGTTGTGCCATCCTTCAGGATATGTCTCCGATAATTATTCGTCATTACAACTTCATCTGTAATTATACAGATAAAACCTTCAGTTTTTCCAAAGAGGTCACTGAAACGTAGCCAAGACATAAATGATAATAGATCTACATCGGGCCCGTATTATTATTATTATTATTCTCTTTATTTAAATTGACAAGAAATGAACAAATAAAAAAAAGAATATATTTAAAAATCCCCGCATCAGGTACAGGGACCCAGTTAGCGGTAGTTAGGGCTTCAGAGACAAGAACCTCCTGACAATACGTGCCGTATAAAGAAGGACTGCACAAGCTATGTCTACACTGGATATTGATACTGGCTCCATAGTATTCGTTGATTCACATGAACGTTTAACTTTTGGCGTCCAGTCACCTTCAGTGTAAGCAACAAGAATCAACCAGATGTTATGCTAAAATGTATTTGTTACTTCAGCATCTAGAAGATGCGTATCGTTCACTACATCAGGTTGTTCCCATCTTCTATAAACCTAGCTCCTGTCCCTTTGGAAATTACGATTCTGAGTATGTTGATCCACTCACACTTTTTATATCTACGTACGCGATTTGCCCAATGCGCTCTGTGACTCTTGCTACATAATCACAGGCACTGATACCAGTTCCCGAAAAAACCCGTCCCATAAAACTAATCACTCTCGGGCGTGTGTTGCGACACAACGCTCAATCCTGTATTGCCAAGCCGGAACACAAAGCTTTTATTAGGTTAACTCCTGGGAATTTAACACCAGCTACATGACAAGCTGTAACTGCCGCCACAATAAAGAATTAAATCCTTGAAATTTTCCCTTTTTTCTATTTAGAAAAATCTTTTTATAACCTATTTATTTAAATAGGTTATAAAAAGTCCAGGGCACACACTGGCTGTTTATTTCGTTTATGCATCAGCAAATGCGGTAATCGTGGTCTACTATCAAAACTCACATGCCGATACTCCCGAATCCCGAAGCGTTCTTTATTTTATCATTAAATTGGGTGCTAACAGTTAAAGCAGTATTATCCTCTCCTCCCTCAACAGGACTAGTTGGTAGTACTATAGAGTCTTCTACAGTCTCTATGTGTGATGGTGAAAGGACAAAAAAGCTATTCTGTAAGTCTAAGCGTAGCCTCTCAAGCACTGAGTTATCCAACAGATGACATTGCTGTATGGCGTACTTGGTCTTAGAGTCTTTGCTCCAACAAAGGTAGTATACGATTACGATACGCAGTGAGGTTGGTTCTTCCCTCTGTAACCACAAAATATGCTCGCATGACGTGCTCATTTATGGTTGTTGTCTATCTCATGCGATGTACATTACCACTGTTAGCGAGAGCCCTATTTGAAGCCGGTTGGCCTCAGGGTCGAAAGGAAGTCGGTGACCGGTCTCTCCCCTTATGTCCTGGTACAGGTGTTGGCGACGTCGACGAAAAAAAAAAACTCGTCGCTTGAAGTCACACTCGACGCATCTGCATTAAAAGACAGGGCGCTGGATGGAGTTGAGTGGGCAAAATGTGAGGACCGCATTCGGTGAATGGTTTTGAACTCAAAAAAGCATGCAGATTATGATTCTGGATGTTGCCAGGAGCCATATTGGTCCATTTTTTTTTACACCCCACCCCCTTAGACATCTAGTAAATGGACTGAACACATACTTTGATATCATTCACTAGGCCGGGGATGGTATTTGCGCTTTTACTTTGGATCTTGTTATCATATATGGCAGCTAAACTTTATATATTAAAATTTAAAAAAAAATAATTTTATTTTCTCTGTATGTGACATGACGTTAAATGTCATGTCCTTTCTTCTTTTTATTTATATTATATATTTATATATTTACACTTTAGGTTTCTAGGTGTGATTAAATATGAATGTTATGTTAAATATAACTGTAAGTTATAACAAAAACTAAAAATATTAGTCACGCCTTTAAAAAACAAGTCTGTTGCCATACAGTGTTGCCAGTATTCTACTATTATTATACTCTTTATTCATATTAAAAAGCATATAAATATCATTTTAAATACACCTATTATATTATAGTATATTAGAAACAAAATTTTATTATTGTTATTATTTATGCCCTAAAGCCATATAACATTTACATGATTTGGTAAGGTTCCTACGTAATCCATGATGTCAGTATCTTACTGTACTTTGAAACATGAGAACTATTAACAGTACATATAGTATAAGATCTTCAATTCAAACAACGGTTACAAAGTCAACCAAGAATTCCGAATACTTTGATTCATATAATCCAAGTTATTCACTTCGTTTATTAAGCAGAGTCGAGATTAATACTGAGAGCTTAACGTAAGACGTGAACTCGCCACCCCGCTCCCTCAGCAAGTCTCCCCCATTGCCCGCGAGACCGGGTGCCCGCGCGTGACGCCGACAGATAAGCTAATTACTTATTGTGATTTAACAACCGGTTCTCGGCAATTTTTTTATCAAATTTTCAGAGAGCAATTCTGAATAATAAGTAGACGTCGTCCACCACAATGGCAGCAATTAACCGGACAATTTAACTTTTTAATTGCGAATTAAGAAACTGGGAGTGCAAAGGTTAAACACGGCCCGTGAATTTAATTGTCGAGAAAGGTTTTTGCGGCGGTTCTACAATTATTTTACGTTCACACATACATACATGTGTCTATAAACCTCCAAACCCAGTGGTGCAATAAAGAATTTTATAATATTTTTTTAGTAAAAAGTGGTTAAATTTGATAGTTTGAAACATTTTAGAAAATTTCAAACATATAATGTTTGAAATATAAGAAAAAGGTTTATATGATCACCGAGTAAATTAACACTGCATTGAGCGTTTGACTTACAACTTAGAATAATTAACTGATAATATTACAAATGAGTTTGATTTTTTGTGTGACGTAATTGGAGTAATTAAACTCCATTGAAGTCAAATGTGACACAGGTTTATTAATTTCGTACAGTACATTGTTATTATCGTCATATTGTAAGTTCAAGGGACTTTTCGGTGCAAGGATTACGAAATAGACTACAACGTTAGGGGTCCCAGTATTCATATGCAAATATTTAAGAAAATGTATGTCATGTTGAAGTCTTAGTTGGGTTTCAAAAATATTTTAATTATGTTTTTTTTAATCAAAGTGCACTTGTCTAGGGATGCAGGCATGTGTGTATATTCTTAATCTATTTTGATCTTGTTTGATCAGACTTTCAAAATCTACTTGTTTTTGTTTCTTTAAATTACAATTTTCGACGTCCAGGATATAAATATACAGTTACAATCATATTGTTAGTATATATTGATAAGTGGGTCTTTCTTAGGACCCCAGACAAAAATAAACGTCAACGACAACGGCTTTTCTTTGTGAATCATCCTTTTATTCTTTTTATTTTGCTTTTGCTTGTCTGGTTTGTCTTTTATGCCACTATTTATTTAAGGTTGCTATCTTAAATTTTTGTCTTTCATAGAATTGAAAAAGAAAACAAAACAATAAAATATATTTCATGACATGTGCGAGTCGAGTTACTAAATGAATCAAATACAATACTATATCAATCATCTCTTATTTTCATGGAATGCTTTTAACATATAGTTGGAAGTTGTATCGTTAAAATGTATTGTTGTGAGTACAATTTGATTATATATATATAACCAAGCCTGTAATTTTACGCATGAATTTGTCTATGACCCACTGTTCATTTTCGTAGTAGTAACAACTCGCCTAACCCTCCACTAAAAGTATTTGTGTTACTGCAGTTTGCACGACCTGCACTTAATGGATTTTTAATTACATGTTACTGTGTTGAAGGAATATTTAAGTATAGTAGTTATCATGTTCTTATCGGTTAAATTATATATTTGCCATAATACAAAAGGGTATAATTCTTTAGCGGAGTAATCTACAGTATACGCACCAAAAATGATTCAGTTTCCTAGAACATCAACTTTCTAGAATAATAAGATATTGAATGTTTTCCTTAGGATGACGTGCCATCCGAAGGAAAGCTATACGTAGTCGAAGTGACGTAAGGTTTATAGGTGAGATATTCAATATTCTAATGCCATATATGCTTAAGCTACTAGGGCTGGTGTATAATAATATTATTCACCAGCCCTAGTAGCTAATATATTGTCTTCATTTTAGTTTACCTTATGTTAATGTTAATCTTTATTGTTTTTTATTTAAAATAAATTTCTTGGTCAGATTTTTTTTTCCTAGTATACTTACAGATTTTTTGGAATAAAGTTTTAAACCTTTTATATAACAATTAAATATCTATTAATATTACAGTCGCGTATTTACATAGCACTTCCTTAAAAATACTTTAAGCACTAGAATTTCGATAGGCATATTTAAAAAACTTAAGTAAAGCAGTTTTATCATGTGCTGTGTTTTTACACATTGTCCCATTTTTTTTTAGCAACCATAGTTAGATGAGCAAAAGTTTTCCAAACTTTAATTAAAAAGAAGCTCTTGAGTTTTAGCGAACTTATATAAAAACAGGAAATCTTATTCTGTAGTCAAAGCATCAGAGTTGGGATAAATTTGTGGATTTATCCATATAGGTAGCTGTGTATGGCTGAAGGAGAAACAGTATAATATATTAATATGAAAGTGATTTTAGCTTTGCGTTAATCAGAACTCGAGAATGAGCATAGACAATGTAAACATGACAATAGGAGTTGGAGTAAGGGGCTGGTTGAAACTCGTATCGGTGGCGTGCCACTCGTGAGATAACACAACGCGCCGTCTTTGTGGACGGATGTAAAATTATTGAGCAACGGAATGCCGTAAATGGGGTTTGCCTCTGTAATATCAAGGGTTAGAGGCGACTCGCTCCTAATATGAGGTTTGATACGATTAAGTTTATCGAATTCCGGGCGTAGGTACCTAATTATGTTTCACGATATCGCTGGCCCGCTTATATTATGATTTTCGGGAAACTATATTGTGATTTTTTCCTTAACGACCGACCGAACGAACGACCGACAAATAGTTTTTGCCTTGCCCACTTTGTGCTCAGATACATTTTTCGTACATATTTGAAGCGAGATGAAATTGATGGAAACTTCGTCGGACAGTTTTCCAAACGCTAGAAAGCTGAAATCGATTGACAGTCGGATGATTCTGACGTTATGAAACCTCACCAATATTGAATTTCAATCGTGACTGTGTAGATCAAAGTTGAATTTCGAATAAAGCAACCGCAAAGTAAACACCATTCAATTTTATTATCGAGAATAGTCCCCTTTGAAAATCCCTCGGTAGCAATCCCGTAAATCTCTATTTGTCGCAACTAAAACAGGTCACAGCGGAAGGCTATTACGTTCCCTAAATGCTGCCGAACTCCCTGTAGAGCGCTCTAATCCACTCCGAACGGGCTGGTGTCAAACGCAGGCCAGGGTTGTTTGTATTGTTTATTGTCGCATTCTCGTTCGTAACGCAAAGACGTCGTCGACAGCACAGGACAGCATGTTTCAATTGATCGATTCGAAAAGTCCTCGAAGTAAACTATTATATTTCTGGCCACGAATGATACTTATGATCACTTAATGTCTATCTCATTTCAAAATCTTTGATAGCTTTAGTATTTCAGAATCGGCATGAAATCGAAATTGCTAAAAAATAGAGTAATGTGTATGTGGAGTTATAATACAAAATTTGTTGTTGATAGTTTCTTAGAAATTTGTATACAGTATTTACTTTTTATGTTGTACTAAATGCTAATTTTATCATATTATATAAGAGTATCATACTCCAGTTGCGACATATGCATGGAATACACATCGTTATATCCTGATGCTTAAACATCTGTATGTATGTTGTTGATTGTAAAGGAAAGTATGACAATATAACATTTTTTTAAATTTCAAAATAATGCACATACGAATACAAGAAACACTATACTAGAAACTTCATATACCTATAAATGATCATTATCATGTCATTTCCATCCCCCCTTTCCCCTACCCTAAACGGTGGACAACACTCTTGTGACTCTTGAATTGTATGTGTGTGAAGTCACCTTCTATCAGGTGACACGTCTGCTATACTATGAAAAAAAACATCATATTAGGTGTTGTTACGTGGCTTTAAATTGATAATATCTATAGATTTAAAAAACGAAATATATATTTTTTCAATAATGAAAGCTTTGATTATAAAGCTTACACCAGCCGGCTTGCTTAAGCAAAGAAACGCTTCGTCATTTAGATGGTTTTATACGACAGATCGGCGCTCGGGTGTGGATGAATAAAAAGTACTGGAGAGCCAGTAGAATGGAACAAAACACTTGAAACAATATCGCGACAGAGCGGCAATCATTCCTGTTTTATCTCAGTTTGCGCACGTTGCGCCGCGGAAACTGCTCTAATAAAAAACTACCATGTGTTTCTACGTACATGTGTGTATGTTCGTACACAGTATGTACTCACATAAGAGGTACTGCATTGCTGCACCTGCGTTAGCATTTCTTGTAGATAGTAAAAAATATTATGCTCTCGTTTATCTAGCTAAAGTGATTACTGTGTAAGGTATTTAATTCGTAATTTTAAGTTAAATTACTCGGACTTTCCGGCACCAGCCAGTTCGAGTTATAGTTCTGCGACCGTGACTAGCTTGAGTTATTGCTTATACTCCTTCCTTTTCTGTCCTCCCTTCCCTGTCAAAATACTTCCAATTTTTCAACCTCATTTACAAAAGAGACCAAATGACATTTAATTAACAGTGAAATCAAACTGTTAAAGCTATTTAGTATTTAATAATTAGATATGAATATTTTTAACTAAACGATTTATTGTGTACACGAATATGTATATCTGTTCTCATCGCGTTCACGTAAATTCTGAAATATAATTTCATATTTTTTTTACTATTTTGCTCTTTTTTTTTAATGAAACAGGGGTAACGACGAACCCGATGGTCAGTGAAAACCTCCGCCCATGGTCACCTGCATCTCCAGAGATGTAAGTGCGCTGAGCGCCTTGGAATGAATTTTTTGGGGATTCTGAGAGTAGGCGACAGAAGACTATAAAAATATTTACTATTATTACTACTACTCATATGACTACATATTATTACTATTTTCCGGAGCAATGGTTTACATGCAAAGTTGTATGTTCATTAAATCAATATGCATATGCATTTAGAAATAAATATATAGAATTTTATGGCTTCAATTTATATAACACTTTTAACAGAGTCATTTGTCTTTCAGGACTTCTTTTATATTTTATATTTAATTTTTGCGTAGGGTTAAAATATTTGTGATTTTTTAGTTTTTATAAAAAAAATATTAAACGTTATACTTCTCTGTTTATGATATAACAAAAAGCTTTGCCAAAACGGCCAGTTACACTTGCACGCAAATATATTCTGGGCTGTTTGAAAAAAGAACTATTTTCCAAATGTTTTTATGTGAAGTATAAAGTACTAGCGAATTTTTATAATCCACTTTGCAGCAGCCTATGCCCTAGTTTTTATAAAACTCATACTGCTACAAAAACAACTTGTGTGCGCACTATGTTTAAATAACGACCTACTAAAATAATATTGTATAAAAAAACCTAGGCATGCCAGTATGAAAAAATAAATCAGACTTTATTTAATACGATTCTTTTGACCGTAAAGACGTGCCCCGACTGTTGGCGAGGTTTTTACCTTCGAGGAAATATAACTTAGTTTACTTTGAAACTTTTCACGGTCAACTTGCTTGTATAAAGATACATTTTATAACTTTGCTAAGTGCGACCAACGTTGCGGTCTGGGTTTAACTTATCTGTCGCATTCGGAAGGTACTCATTGTATCAATGAAACAATTTTACCAAGTAGAGTTGCCAGATCTAATATAAAGAAACACTATCATGTATTCACTTATATTAAAACCTACTGACTTCGTGCTGGCATCGCTAAGAAGATTTCGTCCTAAAAATGATAGATATAAGATAAGTATTCATTAGTGTTTTTTTGTTGCAGATTAATCGAGCGGTGCTTAATCAGAACGCCAAAAATATTGCAATTTAAGGAGACAATAAATTTAAACATTTATATTATACAAGAAAAGGAAATTTATAATGCTCTTACCACACGTTTATTAGAATTATTGAGACAGTATAAACCTCGTAAAGAGGGCTGTTATGACAATTTTGCGATGTGAAGCACGCCTAAAGAGCTCATTGATATCAAATGTCCTTTGACATCATGACAGTGGAATCATCGCGTCGCTCAAAAACCGTTTCCATGGAAACTGGCGGTCTACCATTAGTTTCTACGTTCGCTCTTCTTACTATTGTTGCAGGTAAGATCAATATTCTTTACATACGTATTTCGATTTCGAATTAATTTCGTCTAAATACAGGGCGGAGAATTAACGCTCATTTTGAATAAAAATACCTTAATTTACCTATGAAATCGTGTACCATTTCAAAATGTTATAGCCGTTACATGATAGCAATTTAAACTTAAACTTTTTAAAAAGTAATATATTTTACTCATTAGTTATAATTAGGACCTTGTTGGAAGCTTTTTGCATACAGATGGAATATTAGTTGAGGTAAGTTTAGACCAAAACTGTTTCTCAGTAGTGAGTGGTGAACTAAACATACCACTAATGCCAAGCCTGATGAAAGCTTAATATTCCGTCCCGCAATGCCGCCTCTTTGAAAGAACATTAATTTTCCTTCCCTGTCTTATATAAACTCATGGGAATTTCCTAAAATATTTTAGTTTATGAAAATGTTACTCTATGTTACTAGTTTAGTTTATATCTAAAACTAGTATGAATGGAAGCAATTACGTTTATGGTAGTCTACTTAGTATTTCAATAAGTTTACTTCCTGGCAGGTTTTGTTAGACTAAAACAAAAGCTTGTAAATTATTAATTTAAAAGACACGACTTATGCTTATAAATTAATGAAAAACCAATCACAATTTGTGTGTCGGAATAGAGTGGTTTGTTCCATATTTACGAGTCAAATACTTTTTGTAGATATTTTTATACTTGAATGTCTTAAGGAGTTAATATCATAATTATGTTGTATCTGTTATTAGCAATCTTTTGTGACTCTAATTAGTATAATTTACTAAAGGTCCCTCTTTTAAATTTCTTATCTCCTACAACATACAACTATACGCCGATATCCTTGAAGGGGTAGCCAGAGGTATATTAAACACCCACAGTTTGCCAGTTAGAATTTTGTAGCCTTTAAGTTTTATGCTATTATGTTATATTAAGTATTATGCTAGATAATAACCTATTGCCGTCAACCAATATAAAACTTAAAGGTGGGAAAATGGAGAGAATATTGAAAGAGAAAGCCTATTGCTAGTACGAATTGATTGGAAAGTGTCAGTCAAGGTGGCATACCTGGAAATCGAACTGGCTTTAGCCGGAAGGTCCGACTCTATACCTAGAACAAATAAATGGGGCACACAAACTGTTTTTAAACAGAAAACTCTCGTACTTTTTAGCATCTTAAATTTAAAGTATGCTTCTAGTTTAAAATAGAGTATTTAATCAGTTACATGAAATCGGGGGGTTATCTAACAGACCAGCCTCGATAACGGCAATAGGCTTGCCCCCTATTACGTAAGTGGGACTATTTTATCGTTGGGGAAGGTGTTCCTTTACGACGTCTCTGATTAGCCCTTTTGGGGTATAGGCGTGAAGGTATGCATGTAAGTAATATTATATACTTTCCATCAGTCGCGAAGCGATGTCACCTTGACGCTTACATAAATCGTCTGTTATAGACATAACAACCGATGATGACGACATAGAAAGGATTGTTCACTGTTAATATATGTCACATGCATATCACATGTTAATATATGTACCTACATAAAATTTTCTTATTACGAAGTGTTCATTGCCCAACGCTCGAAACTCTTTGAATATTACATTGTCCTCAGTTTTATGCTCGTGTGCGAAATAGAACATAGTCATAACAAAAAAGAAGTGTTGAAAATGTAGTTTATGATGTACAGAGAATATTCTAAATCAGATGTCAGATCAGAAAAAAAAGCAATATTATATATAATATTATAATGGCTTTTTTAACCTTTAACACAGTACAGATTACTGTGCTATACTCATAAGTTAAATTTTATAATTTTTATGTATATTACGTATTCATCGGAAATGGCTAAACTGATTTAAAAACTTTTGACTGACTACGGAAGCAGTTGATACAATACTTTTATAACTATTTATTTATTTTAAAATCTTAAAGCACATGTCGTACAAAGGCTGATTTAATCCATAAGGTATTCTCTGCCTTTTAACTTTGGGGTATTGCAGAGATAAAGAGTTTACACGAATGTATAAAAATACTTTATTACTTCATTTTATTACTTTATTAGAAAAGAATATATTTTTGCCACTGTCAGGTAAAATTTTGCTCACGAAACAAAAAATATAAAAAATGAAGTTACTAAATACTATAAAGATTGTACTTAAAAGTACGTTTCAACATTTTTTATTTTTTTTAAGACAACAAGAAAAAATCCCGTGTAACGTTGGACTTTACAAACACAACGAGGGACACAAAGACTCAGGAGAACGATATGTGACTCATACAAAATTTTGTTTCGTGTGTTTAAGTTGTCTAACAAAAAAAAATACTTGCGTTTAAAGGAATACTTGAAAGACATAATTAAGCATAGTTACATACATATGTACTTTTGTTTCTTTCTGTACCCGTCTATTGGGAACGTGAGTTAAAACTTAACCGTACTTGACGTGATGTAGCAAATTGTTGCACTTTAACGAGTGTCTACAGTGCCGGCGGCCTGCAGTTTGGAGAGCAATACCGCCCCAGATTCCCTCACGTGCCGCGCCAGACGTAAGGAACCCGCACTCAGTTCTGCCCTACCGGATTCCAAGTTTAATTGAAAACGCTGTATATAACCTTTTCTTTTAATTGTTTAAGGATTTCACTTCATCCTTGCCTCGTGCTCCGTGAAATGTTTAATTATAGATCCTAATGAAAACCCACAACGATTGTAATAAACTCATACTATGTAGTATAAATAATTATTTGTGTTTTTGTGAACTGCGAGCGATATGCATAAAAGCCACATAGGATTACAGCTAATCATTAGATTAATTGTATGGAAATTAGTGCTCGTATGCGCGGTGAATTTAATGTAATTCTATCAGAATGTAATTATAGATGTCGACGAGCGTGAAATACTGAATAATTGGAACAAGTAATCGAATACAGAAGGCTCGACCGACGAAATGTGTTACAATTGATATAATTATTAAATTTATTCATATTGGTAGGCAACTTATTAAGTAAATTGGTATTGGGAATCAATGATTTTGTAATTTTATTTAAACTCATGAATGTAATTTTAGTTATTGAAGTGGAATGGTAATATATTTAATGCAGATATAAATTTATCCATCGTCCGAGCTGTAGATATCAATATAAAGAGGTCGTTGCTTTCGATCAGGAAAGTTTGTCTCGTAGCGCTTTCAGCGGCTACTGCACATTTATTCATTTTAAATTTAACTCAGATAAACCTGAATTTATTGATATTAAATGATTTTAATTTTATTTCGGTCAGATATACACTGATAAGTTACACATGTAATAATTTTAACTTTGTTAGTATTAATATTTGCTTAGAACAACGTAACGTATCGTACACAACTGGTTGGTTATGTAATTAGTATTTAGCAAATCACATTTTTAAAAAGCTTTTCATTAAATTAAAGCGATTATCACCGCAACTAAAGATCACTAAGTCAAGGACTTCATCGATGGGCTAATGATATTAGTTTGTAAGGCTTAGGCGCCACGCTTAGGCGGCTCGACCACGGCCTCACAAAGAACCGGTTGTGAAGCTGTGATTGCTTTGTGTTTCGCCAAGTGAGTGAGGTGAGGACAACAAAGCCCTTTTTGGGGGGCAGGGGAGCACCCTCAAAGTCCGGCAGTGGATTTGCGTCTCTTCACTTGCAGGGGTCTATGGGTGGCGGTTGGCATTTACCGTCTGCTCGTTTGCCCCGTATATCATAAGAAATTGTTTTACGTTGAATGAATTTAATAAAAAGGGTGGCAGTATTATAATGTTAAATATTTCTTAATCATAAAAAACTTGAAGAATTTAAACTTTTTAACGTGTTCAGTCACAAATTACTTTACCCATTTTGTGTCACCGTAAAATTATCCTTACCTTATCAAGCTCTGAAAAATATTTATTTTATGTTTCCAATGGATAAAGAACGATGTGAGGCCGTAGGCGCGAGTGACGAATGTGCCAGTATCAGTGCGTTATTAATTTTCATTTGACACAGTCAGGCCGCGCTCTAACATAGCGCGCCGCGTCGTGACAAAAGGTTCGCATCAACACTATAAACACCGCCGTTTTGTTCCATTAATGCTTCTCTTTGACGACGGTGATTTAGAAGAGTGTAGGAAGTTTTATTGTGTTATGTGCGTAAAGTAATATTGATTTTTTTTAACAATTTAATACCAATATTTTAGTTTAATTAGTTATTAGTTTAATTTTGGTTTTCAAGCAAATTACAGTTTTTTTTTTCTAATTTAGATAAAACGTGATAAGAACCTTTCTTAATGATGAAGTCAAAATGTAGGTGTTTGGCAAAATATAAAATACATCTGCCTAGGAAAGGCAAGGCCAGTATAAATAGCTTTTGTTCTTTGCTTCACTCATGTGAATGAAGATTGCGTCAATCAGATCACGTATCTTCGGGAAACAGTTGGCAAAATATGGACGTTTGATACACCTTGGCCTATACCTTCGGGGGTATAGGCGTGTTAACGTATTGTATACTACAAATTATGTTTTAGCTTTATCTAAAGTAAAAACTGACTCATATCTCTACGATGTTTCCGTTTTGTTTTAGATTTGTGTTGTAGATAGATAGATAGATAGAAAATTCTTTATTGTACACCACAAATTTAAACAGACGCAAAGTTAAACAGTTGATACAAGGCGGCATGTATGTACAATGGGCGGTCTTATCGCTAAAAGCGATGTCTTCCAGACAACCTTTGTATGGAAACAACGGAAAGAAAAAAAAGCGGTAGATGGTGGCGTACTATAGATGTTAAGGGACTGAGCGATAATACAACAAATATGGAGGTACATAGAGTAGTTAAATACACATACATAAACATTCCAATATGTATAAATACATACAAAAATATATACAAATATATATTCACACACACATGTAGATACATACATACATACATATACACACACATACACATACATATATACATACACACATATATATATATATATATATATATACATATATTTAACAAGGTACCAATAAGTCACAGTAGCGGAACGGACTTACAGTGCTAGGTAGTGCTTTTTCACTAGTGACTTAAAGGAGCATAGGCTTTGAGCTTGTCTAATTTCAACTGGTAGTGCATTCCACAAACGGATTGCAGTAACCGTAAAAGATTTTTCAAGGAACGAAGTGGTATGAGCAGGTACTTTCAGTTGTAGGTTTTCTGATGACCTTAAAGATCGTGAATGTGTACAGTGAAGAAACTCAAATCGTTCTTTAAGGTAGGAGGGTAACGACGGGTTGAACAAAATATTGTATAAAAGGGAGAGTATATGAGTGTTCCGGCGAAGGCGAATAGGTAACCACTTGAGTTGTTTTCGAAATTCAGAAATATGGTCGTATTTACGCAACCCAAATATAAATCTGATGCAGAAGTTTTGTAGTCTCTCAAGTTTATCTAGTTGGTTCTCGGTGAGATCGGGATAGCTGGCATCTGCATAGTCTAGGATTGGAAGAAGAAGAGAGTTAGCAAGTGCAATTTTGGTGGCGGTTGGGAGAAAATTCCGTAGCCGTTTCAAGGATCCTGCAGATGCAAACATTCGTCGACTTATTTCCTGAATCTGTGCAGTCCAAGTAAATTCCCTGTCGATATTTATACCCAAGTTTTTCACTACTTGACTGATATTGATAACAGTGCCATCAAATAGGACCTGTGGAAGTAGTGTCCACTCAATCTTTGAGACCTTTCTTGAACTTCCGACAATAATTAACTGAGTCTTCGAAGGATTCACCTGTAGACCATGCGATTTACTCCAACAACTAATCTCTTCCAAATCCTTGTTAATAATATTAAGGGCTTCAGATAATTTCTCCAATGGTGCATGAGTGTATATCTGTAGGTCATCAGCATACAAGTGGTAGGAAGAACGAAGTTTGTTTGAGATGGAGTTTATAAAGATTGCGAAGAGTAAAGGAGAGAGAACGCCACCCTGGGGCACACCACCTGACGTTTTACACCAAGCAGATAGAATATCGTCGATGCGGATACGTTGTTGGCGGCCACACAGGTAGTTACGAAACCAATCAGTTACCGTTGGAGATATGTTAAGTGAGCTAAGTATACCGAGCAGAATATCGTAATCCACCGTATTAAACGCATTGGAAAAATCCAGGAGCGTGAGTACTGTCAGATTGCCTCTTTCCATTTCGACTCTGACATCGTCTGTAATATTGACTAAGGCTGTTACTGTGCTATGGCCAGGTCGAAAGCCAGATTGAAAAGGATTGAGAAGGGTATTTTGACATAGAAAAGAGTGAAGTTGGGTATGGACAAGGCGTTCAATGACTTTGGATAGGAATGGTAGGATAGAAATGGGTCGATAGTCACAAAAGGATGAGGGGTTAGATTTTTTGGGTAAGGGAGTTATTTGGGCTTCTTTCCATACTGATGGGAAGGAGCCACTAGCAAGGGAGTAGTTTAGGATAAAAGAAATTGAAGGAAGGATTTCATCAAGGATAGGCATTATCATTTTGCGACCTACGCAATCACTGCCAACAGCGTTAGAAGTGATAGACAGTATACTCTTCTTAACATCACAAGCCGATAAATGATTAAACACGAATTGCGGAAAGCTAGGAGTAGGCAAAGATGAAAGATATTGTAAAGTATTTGCCTTTTCAGTCCTATCGAAAGTGGACACGGCAGAGAAGTGTTGATTTAGTGAATCAATATTTAAACTTTTGGAATTTACATCAAGTTTTGATTTGCCAACCCCTAATGATCTTAGAAATTTCCAGACCTTTGCTGGATCTTTGTTATTGATTGATTTATGGATGTATTGGCGTTGCGCATCCCTACACACTTTGTTGCAATGGTTACGGATTGTGATATATCTCTCATGGTTGTCAGTGTTTTGTTGTCTTTTAAGTTTTAGCTTTGCCACTGATTTTCTATGAATAATTTTCCGAATGTCCTCTGTCAGCCATGGTGATGGAGCATGTTTCAACTTTACAGGTCGCTGTGGTGAATGTTTGTCATACAGCTTGATAATATTGGCGTTAAAGTACTCAACTTGTTCATCAATTGAGTCATAGGTAAACAAAGGCGACCAATCAATTTCACTTGCATCTTTACGCAACTCGTTAAGGTTTATGCCACTAAAATTGCGTAGAAGTAGAGTTTTAGTTTTGGCCTTAGGAGGACGAACTTTGTAGGAAAGGTAAAGTAGATCATGATAGGAGAACGCGTCGGCAGTGCACTGACCATGCTTTGCGACGCGATCTTCCGAGGAAACCAATATAAGGTCTAAGAGCGAAGGAGCTGAATTCGGAAAGTGATGTGTAGAGTTGAGAGGAAGAATGGACAGGTTGACGGAGCCAGAGAGGGCACAAAATGCGGCGGACCGAGAGTCACGCTTTAGAAGGCAAGTATTAAAGTCACCCATTACAATGGTGTGAGAATAAGATGGGATCAGTTTTTCAAGAAGACATTCAAAGGAGGAGAAGAAGTTAATGTGTAGAGAAGGACAGTAGTAGACACCGAGTAGGACTTTGGTATGGTGGAGTTCAACTTCCAGAAAGAGATGCTCACCGGCATTGGCAGGTGGTGGTTGCGCTGACATATCAATGATTTTGTAAGGAATATACGCACGAAGATATATGGCAACTCCACCACCACCGCCAACCGCTCGATCGTTTCTGATAAGCTTAAATCCAGGAAGGGAATACGAGATGGAAGAAAGGCATGGTTTTAACCATGATTCCGATATTAGTTGTATTATTATTATTATTACATTTTCATCTTAATCGAGGTGGTTTGTTAGAAAAATGGCGGTTATAAAAAAAAAGCGCTTATATTTAGACTTCTGATTGTTTAGCACTAATAACCATCTACCAAGAACGTGACCTGTGCTTGTTTAGAAACTTGTATGTATAAAAATTGTTTTATACATACAAATAAGTTAACCCTAACTAACTTCACTTTTAAAGTGGAGTAAAAGTGAGGCAAAAGAAAAATTGATTGTAGCAAGGTTACGTACCCTCCTAAATGTCCTCACATTATAGGCAGTTTCGTTTAATTCGCGATACTCAGTCGGCCAGAACTAACTTTTTTATAATGTTTATGTAATTGTGTTTTCACGAACTCATTTATAGATTGACTTTGAATTGTTATTGACCAAAGAGTATAAAACCAAAGGCATATTTGAAACGGTTTTGCTTTTCTACATATTCGTAACATCATTTTAATTAGTTTCTTAAGTATAAGAAACTAATTAATAGTATGTTACGAGTACGTAGAAAAACCAAGAACCGTTTCAACTTGTAATAATCCGAAGAGGAAAATGAGTTACTTAATTATTAAACTTTATACACGATACGTGGTAGGTTCGCCGCATAACTTTACATTTGATGGAAGTGAGGTTAATAAACAGAATAGTTTAGATGGCTCAATCTAGTATTAATATCGTAATAATACATTTATATATAATATGATCATATAGAATATATCCATATATGTATATGACCTCATGAGAAGTATTATAGCTTCTTGCACTTAGAATGTGTCTTCGACATAAAGTACAATATATAAAGGTATTTCAATGATTTTTCTGTCAAAATAGCACTTTTCTAATTTAAATCTTACTACTATTATGAATGTGAAAGTTTGGATAGATGATTGCTACTCGATCACAGAACGATGAATGTAATTCTATCAAAATTTCCACTAGAACTAAGTCGTGGCAACAGATAGGTAATGTCTGCATATTTGAGGCATTTTAATTCAAAGTGTAGTGAGTTAGCTAAAGCGTCTGTTGTAAAGAGGTATTTGCCCTTTCGTAGTCTTTTATGACAGGAATTACTCGTGTATAGAACGATGTTACTATTTTTTGTTTATGTTAATGTGGGAATAATGAGAATATACGTGATTATGAGTTTATTCACTGCTGTCGAGGTTCAGTGCTGATTAACTGCAATACTGTCTAGAATTTAACTACTTTCTAAGTCACGTGGCTTACCTCACTTGTTTGGTATCTATCATGTTAAAATCTTAAGAAAAAAGGTTTTTTTTTTTTGTGTGTCATATATACATATATGTATAATAGTAGATGGTCAATGAAAAAGCAACAGTCGTCGTCGTCAACTAATTCCTTGGTTAAATCATTTTTAAATTGGAGGGATTAAAAAATATTTTTCACAAATCCGGATTTTGTAGGGTAACGGTTTAGCGGTCAATCTCACTCAAATTTAAGTTAACTTAATTAACAGTTCAAGTAAAGAATAAAAAGTGCCTTGATTAAAGCTTGATTATTTTACTTGTACTGCTATTAAAATGCGTTATTGTGCATATTGTGTTAATACGTCATTCATATTTTAATGTAATGTTAAGAATTAATAGACTATATAAATATTCAGATTATCGTTCTATAATACTGTCAACCGCAATAATATACATATATATTTTTAAATGAATAATATAAAAGTTATATTATTCATTCGGCGAAATAAGCTCAGATTCTTAATATACTTAATTTTCTTCTTGTATTATTATATCTAGTTTTATCTTCGCAAGGTTAGTTTACATTTCATATTTTGCATGCCACTCGTATAATAATTATGAACAATGGAGGATTTGAGTTAACAATTTTGATTTATTTTCCTTTTCACAATACAAATGCATAAAAACTAGGTAGGCAATAAAACCTAAACAAAACTACTACAGCATTTATTACTCAGAAAAAACCGATCCGCGACATAAAAAAAAACTGCTAGTGAACGGGGGAAAAGAGCTGTATTGGAAACGGACGGAAAAATCAAAAAAGCATAGCATCTAGTAACAACGCTAAACGGCCTGTGTATACGCGATTCCATTGCTACATAAATATGTTAGAGTTAAAAGCATCATAAAGCTTCCTGCAATAAATAACGATGAAACCTGCTTATCTTTCCAAAAAACTGAGAGTAACAAACATTTATAATATTTATTTTTTATCTTCAGTAGAACACTCATAACTCTATACACTTATAATAAACTTGTTAATATCGCCCATATATTCAACACATAAAGTTTTACACTAAAATTCACAACGTTGAGGAGTTTTGAAGGCGACGACATAGAAAATCTTAAGCAGGTTATGTGGCAACAACTTAAAAGACTATTAAAAAAGCATAAAGATGAAGTACCAAAGACGAACTGCTACTACATTGAATCAGAACGAATACCATTTCATTTACAAGGGTCATATTGGCACCATTGATCCGAAAAACCAGTACCCGGCCGTATGACAAAATAATTTTAATTTTCATTTCATTTTATCCATTCGACATTACATACATTGCACTTTGCGAAAATGTTTTTGTACCTAATTCAGTATATTTTGTGGAGCGACAATTGCATTTTATTCGTAATTGTAATAACAGAATGATAATGATATCTGTGCAGTATATTTATACATTAATGAATGTTTTCATATTTGATTAAAAGCTGTCGAAAAAAGATGGGATCGGCCCAGAAATAGTGATAGTAAGCTGGTAAACGCTTTCACTTAAAAAAGTAAACCTTACTACTGACTTTAGCAAAATGGTCGTGATAAGTTTACCTAGCGGTGCTTCTTTTTTTCACTCAAACAAGGTTTACTACAAGTGTATGTTTTTTTGGTATGGGGGGCAAACGAGCAGACTGGTTTCCTGACAGTAGGTGACTAGCGCCTACATACACCTGCAACTCAGAATCTCAAGTCTGCCTTTAAGGGGGAAGGGGAAAGTGGATAGGGGGTTTAGGCCGGTCACTCACTCGCTGAAACACAAAGCAAACATTGTTTCACCACCGATTTACTGTGAAGCCATGTTATAACTCCGGTGAAGATTGCCCATATGTGGCTGAGCATTTCTCTCCCACTTTTGTATAGGAATAATGTAACATGTATGTAATAATGAACTAAATATTCATTTACTGTTTTATGTATATATTTGAAGTTCCAACGTATTTATGGCACAAATCGAATGAAACGAACGAACGAAACAGGCTTTATTTTGCTTTAAATCAGTATAAATATTTTAATAAAATAACGACAGATATTTTGCGTAACAGTATTTCACACTTACAGTTAATAAATTTCATGTATTCATTTCATTTAATTTTCGTTTTTAAATTTAGTTTTCATTTAATTTAATTTAATTTCATGATTACACACCAAAGAGGCTTACTAAGTACGCTAATAAATCATAACTAATAAGTTTATTTAGCTTTGTAAGAACTTATTTAATACAATTGTCAATTTCGAATTAATATTGCTATTGATTCACTTTTCAAAGCAGTAGCAGCAGCAAGCAGCAGTAAGCCGTATTAAGTAATTCTATAAATTGTAACTCACTGTTTGAAAGTACATGTCACAGGAACAAATATTTAGGGTTCCGTTTCTCAAAAGATCAAAGAGGACCAAAATGTAACATTATGTTGTAAAAGGAAACGTATGTTACCAGGGAAATATAGAGTAGATCCGACCATATATAATAAAATAAAATGTAAAACATATGCAAGCAGATTGGAAAAAAATATCGATTTTACGCAGAAGTCACAAAATCATCACTATATTAAAACATCTAGTATGATAGACGAAGCTACTTGGAATATAATTAATAAATCTATACTGAAACAAAAACAAATAAAGATACATCAATAAGAAATCATATAATAACAAATCAAATCACGTATGGTTTCAGAAGAAATAAAAATGTTAACATGGCCATCTATGGTTTTCTTAGATTTGTTTTGGAGAATATGGATAAGGGGCAGTCAGTAGTTGGACTATCCAAGGACATGACCAAAGTTTTTAATCATATCCGACATGACATATGATTATTATTATGATTTAATGAAAACTTATAATTATATAAAGGGTGATGCACACAAAGTCATAAAATTTTATGTATCTGGGAGACAGCAGGTAATTCAATTAAAAAGGTTATGCTTAAGAACTAAAATAAAAAAAAAATGCACCAATCTAATGTAAGATTCGTCCAATACGGTGTTCCCCAAGACAGTGGGATGGGGCCCTTACTTTTTATTCTATATATTAATGACTTACCAACTAGTATTAATTAGAAAATGGCACTTTTCGCAGAATGACATCACTTGAATCGCCTATAAATTACTCCTTGAAATCTATCATTAATTAGTTGACATTAAATAATTAAAATAAAAAAATAAAAACAAAATACATAAATTTTAGACGAAGGTCAATCATCAATAATGAAAATAATAATTGGAATAATGTACATTTAGACCAAATAATGAACTGGAAAAACACTCTGCACACTCAAACATCGCATCAACACTGCGATATCAAATAATATTTGGGGAAAACTCGACTGACTGGCTTAGTGTATTTAAAGCGCAAAAATACCGTACAAGAATTTGGTTTGGAATAAAGCCATGGGATTTTTTAAAGCCCTCTTTTAAGAGAATAAGAATGTAGTTTACTGACTTTAATGAATATAAGTGCTATGGGCATGTGCTTGGCACAACTGCCAATTAAATCGAAATTGATGCACACGAGTATATTCTGCAGAGCACCTATCATTTACAATAGTTTTATATTGAACAATATTATTAGAATAAGAATTATAATTTAATTTCAAATCACTATTATTATTATTATTTCTAGATGAACAATGTATGTAAGTATTGTAAGTGTATAATTACATTTTTGTATAATATGTCGTAGTGTTTCTCTCTTAATATTATCGCTCTTATCTGTATTCTTTAATATTTTCACTCGGTTGTTCTTGTCACTTGTTTTGTTGATATTAACATCAAATACGTAAGCCTGCTATTCCTATGAGCCGTAACAATAATAATAAAAAATACACTCATACCATCACCTACACTTACCATACACACATACACCGCCCACACAATATAGATAAAACTAATATGTTCATTTATAATAATAATACTTAAAAAAAAATAAACTACTAACCTCAGTTATATAGTCCAAGATGTGAATGTGGCTACGACACAGTTTATACTATTGTATTAATTATCGTTTAATTGTTGTGAAATGTAACAAGGTTTTCAATAAAGTATTATTATTCTTCTCTTTATTTACCTCAGTAAATATACAAATTACATTTTAAAATGTAAAATAAAAAATAAAATATATTTAAAAATATAAAAGTAGTGTCTCACCGGTATCGGGTACAGGTACCAAGCTACTGGTGGTTAGGGATCCAGAGAGAGGAACCTCCTCGCAATATGTGCCGTATCAAGAAGGCCTGCCTTTTGTATCAGGCCCTTAACCCAGCTACCTAACGTGAGCCTCTGAAGGTGTTGGTCAAGGCTCTTAGTAATCATCCCCCCTGGGCTGGGCGTAATCTGTTACGCCGACACTCTGGTCACAGCCCGCGGGTTGACCTTTCAAGAGGCGGCACGCTTGGCCACCAGAGGAGCCTCACTGGTGGTCGGGCGCATCGAGGCGCTAGGGTTGCGAGTGGCTTTGAATAAGACGGAGGCCCTTTTATTTCATGCTCTACTCGATCCTCGTACCGGTTCAGGCCCACATACGATATCTGGGCCTGATCCTCGACGGAAGGTGGCGCTTTGACGAGCACTTTCTGCAGCTGGCTCCAAGGTTGGTCGGCGCTGCGTCTGCCCTTGGGCGCCTTTTGCCCAACTTGGGTGGACCCAGCGTCGCTACAAGACGGCTGTACACGGGGGTTGTCCGGTCAATGGCACTATACGGTGGACCGGTGTGGGCGGATGCTCTAACCGCCCAGAATAGGGCACGCCTTTGGCGCCCTCAGAGGGTTATGGCGGTTAGAGCCATACGTGGCTACCACACCATGTCGACGGAGGCGGCTTGCGCGTTGGCTGGAACTCCCACGTGGGACTTGGAGGCGGAAGTGCTCGCTGAAGTTTATCGGCGGACGGCTGAGTTTCGGGCGGGTAGCTGCAGAGGGCCCCCGCCCGAAGAGGTACGCGAGTGGCATGAAGCAGCTCGTTGAGCCACGGTGGCTCGTTGTTCGTTCCGGATGGAGGCTCCACGTGCTGGCTTTGCCGCCGTGGAGGCGCTCCAGCCGGTCATCGTCGAATTGGCAGAGCGGCAGCACGGGACTCTTTCTTTCCCACTGACGCAGGTTCTTTCCGGGCACGGCTGCTTCGAAAAGTGCGTCGTCTGCGGATGGAGAGGGAAGTCGTGTTTTCCCTCTCCCTTTCCGCAGCCTCCTTCTGTGTCATAACAGTTTCACAGAAGGTGACCACTGCATCCCATGACCTCTCGCTCCCGACCATGGCGCGCACAAGCGCATTGAGCGAGAGGTCAGTCCCTATCTCTGTTACTAAGGCACGGCGCGGCTCTTCCCAAGCAGTACACTCTTGTACCGTATGCCACACCGTCTCTACCTCGCAATTGACGCAGTGGTGGCACCGGGCATCCGGCTCCCTGCGAATGTTCCGCAGGTACTTCCCAAAACATCCATGACCGGTAAGCACCTGCGTTACCCTACATGACAGGGAGCCATGCCTCCGTTCGATGACGAAAATGCTTAGCAACTTGCTGGTCCTACTCCACAGGCTAATAATGACTATGTATTAGTTTCTTTTATTTTTCTTTATATTTTGACATTTACTTATTTATTGAAGTTTTCAATTATTATTATCACTACTGGCATTGATTCGTTTTATACAAAATTGACCTACTTCTTTGAAAATAAAATATGATTTTAGAGTTTAGGTATTTTCTGATTGATGTTTAATGTAGAAATTTTGTGAGTTGTACATGTGAGAACTGTGTAAGTGGGTAAAATTTGTTTAAATCTGTTTTCTATATCGCCTGGCAGTGCTGAGTATGTCATGCTAGCCTAAAAGTCCTGCCAATGGTGGCGTATGTGTCTGAATGTTCGGTTCTCTTCAATATGGTTGAGGTGGACGTTGGTTGGCGCGTGCGTCATGCTCGTGAACCAGTGCCGGGGCTCTGGGCGGGTCGTCTTCGGACTGTAATTACTTAAAATATACCCGGTAGTCATTATTGGAATTTAAATTTCAGAATGATGTATTGCATTGTCTTCACATTTTAAACTGTATACACTTTTAAACTGTAACAAGAAAACTTTGTATAATATTTGAAAAAGAGTATCCTTGGAGTTTTTGTCTGTTCTTCTCCATAGGATCTACGTATTGAAACAGGCAACTAGCTTCATGACTGACTTAGTCTGACCGACTTCATCTCTTGACAATTCAAAAATACCTATGATTGGTTTAATTGAAATTAATAGTTTTGATTATAACTTTTTGATTTTAGAAATGAAGGTAAAAACCTGATAATTTTTAATTTATTGTTTTCTGCAAAAACACTTTTTGTGATAATATCTGAAGATTGACGATGATAATTATACGGAGAATACAGTTAATTAGAAGTTATCATGGTAAGCGCTTTCAAGTCAGTTATATATTTATTTCTTTATATACCATTTTACAAAACCATTTACAATTGTTAATTATAGTGCATTTTAAAACCACTGAGGTTTGTAAAAATAGAACAGATGCTACATCAAGCGAAGATGATGATATACAGTCGTGGTCAACTAATTAAGGACATTCAAGATAGTGGACAGCAATAACCGGCTATGTACATATAAATATAAAACCCTGTTGATTTCTCAGTAACTATTATTTGCATAATTTGATCCGATTATTATACTATATGGCTGTAAATAAAAGATTAAATAAATATAAAAAAGTGTTTAATATCAAAGGTTAACCATGTATTCAATATAAGGTACAATTCTGTAGCTGGACATTTAATTAAGAACAGTAAAGTAAAATGAAAAATAGAGTTAAACAGAACTAATAATCTGCAGTATTTTAATTTCTTTAACAACTTCATTTTATTACGGGTAAAATCAGTACCCAGTAGCAAAACCTTTGTTAGTAATTACCGCTTGACACCGATGTGGCATAGACATTATCAGTTTCTGACATATTTCAACAGGAATGTTTGCCCATGCCTCACAAAAAGCTTCATTAAGTTCATCTAAAGTTGTGGTACGATAAATGGCAACTTTTTTCTTAATTTCGTGCCAAAGGTGCTCGATTGGGTTGAGGTCGGGGCTATTTGCTGGCCAATCTAGCACTGATACCGACTGTCTGTTAAGAAACGACTTGACTGAACGGGCTGTATGTTTTGGGTCGTTATCATGCTGAAAAGTCCATATAATAGGAAGATGTTCCTCAGCATAGGGAAGCATAGTTTCTTCTAATATTGCCTTGTATTGATGTTGGTCTAAGTTACCCTGAACTTTCCTCACAGGTCCCACTCCACGTCCAGAAAATGATCCCCACATTTTAATGTTTCCTCCGCCATGTTTCACCTGCTTTTTTGTGAATCTTGGATTCATTTCCGCTTTTACAGGACGCCGTACGTATTGCCTTCCATCTGAAGAAATCAAATTAACCTTGGTCTCGTCAGAGAATAATACATGTTGCCATTGGTCGTAGGTCCAATGTCCATATTTACGTGCAAACGCCAAACGTGCATTTCTATGCTCTTTCTTTAACAACGGTACTTTGCGAGCCACTCTTCCGAACAACCCTGCTTCTACCCGACGTCGTCGAACTGTCCTCGCTGATACACTGACTCTTTCGTCTGCCCCAAACACTTCATGTTTAATTAAAATAGAGCCTAGAAACGGATCTTTCTTAGCTAACCTGGTTATCATTCTATCTTCTTGCGGAGTTGTTTTTCTCGATCTTTTTTTTCTGGGCACATTTAAAGTTGTGTTATTGCGCCTGAAATGTTGCACTGCATTGCATACCATAGTTTTTGAACAATTTAAATATCCTGCTATCCTTCGGTATGACCAACCACGCTCGACAAACTTCATGATAATTTTTCGTAGTGTTGCATCGCAACTTTTATTTTTGCCCATTGTTCTTCAAAATAACTCTCAAAACTTGAAATTACAAATCTAGATTGCCGCCAAAACTACCACAAAGAATAGGAGAAGAAAGAAAATAATAATTGAGATTCAGATTTTGAAACTAGAACGCAATATCTCAGTGTCCCTAATTAAATGGCCAGCCAGCATTCTTTGAACAAATAGCACTGTGATCATCTATCAGCTATACTGTAAAGAGGTTTAATGTTTAAGAAGTTGTTATTGTTTGTATAATTAGGCACATAAATGACTAATTATACTTACATGTAAAAGATGTGGAATATTGTTTAGACTCGTTGGAAAATAAAAAATAAATTCACAATTTGGATTAACTAGAGAGTGTCCCTAATTAGTTGACCACGACTGTATATATGTATATGTATATTAATAATTATAATTATATATATATATATACATATATATATATACATATATACATATATATATATATATATATATATATATATATTACATGTGTACATTTCTTGAAAGACAATTATACTTGTTTTCAGATACATAGACGTTCGTTTGCATACGTGAGAGTCAGACTCTCACTTGTCCGTTTTTTTCTATTCTTTTCAAAATTGTTCTAGTTTACAAATAACAACAATCAACCGGCGTTTGAACCTCATTTACAACCAGCGACGACGACGCATATATATATAAAGAATATAATATTGACCAAATACTTTGCTTTATTTTTTACCCTGTAAAGTCACTCTATCATACTTTTCACAGGTATCTGTCATTACAAATGAATGAGAGAAAATAACGGGGGTGCCAAGCATTTTTTAATTGATTCATTTTGTGGTTCCGGATAAAAAGCGAAAAATGTATTTAATCTCAACTCGGCATTAGCCGAATTAAACGAAAATATTCGGCGCTCCGAAATCCCGCACGAAGCCATTAATCGTTTTGATGTCACAGTATGGGACATTTAGTGTGACCCTTTTTATGCGACAACCTTTCCCGATTTACGTCCCTAATCACCGAATACCGAACGCCGAAAACTGAAACTCACCCGTTCATATGGCTGACCGTGTTGAATCGCTCAGTTACTGAAAGCTACCGGTTCATTGCGAGGGATTCTACAAATGACGTTTTAGAATATGAGTCACTCTTTATTTTGTGAATCACATATTGGCTTTTTCATGATATATTGAATGGACATGACTCAGGAATTCTTTAACCCCAGAATCGACATTTTCATAAGCATAACATGGCAAGATATAAGCGACTTCATTTAACATATTAATTTTTGATTTGTGAAACGATTGTTACTACAAACTTTTTAAAATTTCATAAAAAATTAATGACTCACATTATTTTTCTGCAAACAAAGTAAATAGCGGAGCACAATTTTTGGTAACGGATGCACAGATATATTTAATGAAAGTAGATCAATTGCTATAGAATTCAGTAGCCTCAGCAATTTCCCCACTTTTGTTTGTGCAAGGCTGACCCAATTTAAAGCAATTTGAAAGGCCAATTCGACCTGTATTTCTTCTGATTGTATTTGGCTATCGTTGAATATAAAGCTGATCCAACTGTTCGCTGTATTGTTTATCAAGTGCCCTGCAAAGTGTCAGTTAATTTGTTCTTGCAATTGTGAGTTCTGCACATAAGGTAGTTTTATTGGAAAAATATATATCTGGTAAAAAAAAAATCTAGTGCCTTCTTCCCATATTAATTTTACAGTTGAATATGCCTACAAGCTTATGATGTAAACAGACAACTATAAATATAACAGCGCTTTGGACGTAATAGTTAACTGCAGTTTATCTTTAGAGTGAAAGTTTTTTTTTTTATCTTTTAGAGATTCGGAAACCTTTTACACAATTGATTATTGATTTCTTCCATGACAGGTCAGCTGCAAGGATCAGGGTACAGCGAACAAGAGCCAGAGTTTTTGTCACCTCTTGAGAATCTAACGGTAGCACAAGGGCGAGATGTGCAGTTCACCTGTACAGTTCATCATCTTGGAACTTACAAGGTATGAAAACAACCATACACATATACACGACGCCTGTATGTAGTAGGCACAGGCAAATAAATTATCCACTTTTTGTCGAATGTACTATACTTTAGTCCTCAAGAACTAGGAGTATTTTGAAAGGGAAATGGGGGTTAGAACGAAAGAAAGGGATTTTTTGTTCACAAAAATGTAATATGGGAGTAAAATAAATAGCTCTAGTAGATCAGCGTTCCTCTAACTCCAATAGGCTGATGCTTAGAAGTCCGACCTCTCTAAAAACTATGAACATTATTCCATAAAATTTAATCTGATGTATGCGTGTGCCACGTCTGTTAAAACTAGCTCAGTTTTGTTAGTTGTATGTTTGAAACGTTAATAATAGTTACTGTTTGTTTAGGAACATTACAAGTTATCATCGCTGTTAAACAGCACACATAGTAAAACAACTATTGTCGTAAATTGAAAACTACTATATCTAGTTAGTAACTTTTAGATTAAAGTACTAAGGACCTTTTCAATTTAAGATTTAGTTTATTGGCACTCTAGGCCTATATTATTGAGCTAACTCAATAGCGGGAAAGTAAAATTTAGGTAAAGTAGAATTTTGCATTCTTTATCTAGAAAGTGGAATTCTGCACATTTGAATAAAGTTCCTATAATAGTTTATCCGAATGCAGATACACTCTGTTCCATCATTTATCCATCTTTCTAGATTAAATTAAATACTTTTAACTCGATTTTTTTTGTTGATCAGGTGGCATGGATAAAATCGGACACGAAGACAATCATTGCAATACATACTCACATGGTGACGCTCAACCCACGGCTGTCGGTAACACATAATGGGCATAATACTTGGAAGCTGTACATCAACAGCGTTGAGCCAAAAGACTCTGGGACTTACATGTGCCAGTTAAATACCGACCCTATGAAGAGCCAAGTAAGTTCAGTTTCTTCTCTTTTGAATATCACAACAATCTTTGAATGCTAAACTGATTACTACTGTTTAGAATTGATGGTAGGTTGTATTATTAAAAAACAAACTTTAGAATTTGGGCAAGACCACTAAATTCTTTTTTGGTTTGAAAGTGGTCCAATGTCTGTTTGACTTGATGATTGATTTGATGATATTCGTAATGGCACATTGCCCTTACTCATGATGAATTTTTTTAGGGCCCATCGTTTATACTATTTGCTAAAATGAAAAAGAACTGAAATCCTGTAAGAATCTTCTTTCTGTCTATAAATTTCTTATGCTGAGGTAAAGTTAGGTATCTTGTTTATGAAACTATCTAAAATCATGAAATGTGTAGTTGACATTGACCGTTTTTTATATACCTTATATTACCTTAATCAATTATGGATTTTTTTTTAAAGATCTGCCTCTTTTTTGATGAACATATACAATAAATATTAAGTACCAATAAATCCGAGGATTACATTTTCTAGTATAGACCGTGAATAGCTGTTTGCTTAATAAGAAAGATCGATGTGTTAAATCGCACATATTAATATTCTGGTTACATTGTACAAAGACCAGCTGGAGTTCAAATGTTCGAAAGTAAATATTGCCGACCGTCAGTAATATCGCTGAATATCATAAATATATCACGTTATATAGAAGTATTACCGTTACAAACATTTAATTAATGTCTTGTTCTATTAGCTTTCTAATAGTACTAATTAAATACTAACCAATTAACAATTAAAGCTATCAAACACAAAAGTTCGGAGAATTTATTTTTATTACAAAGACAATTACTAGATCTATTTATTGTAGTATATGTAGTATGTATAGTTCATCCGGATCACACATTACATCAATTAATATCTATCCATATTAGTTAATCATTTATATTGACATGGTTTAGTTAGTGTGACAATTGCTATCAATTATATTATTGTCAGTTGCAGTAATTACAAATGGTTTGCAGTAGAGCAGCGAGCGCTGCAGACTCCAGGCGAATATTAAAATTTATGTAATCGATATGAATCGCCAGCTTGCATCGAGTTCACGATGTCACGTGCTAAATGTTTCATTTTCGTTTCATTTTCTGATTTTGACATAGGGTAACTATTCGAATGTATGGTAATGTTCATTATACTTTCATTATACTGGCTATTTAGATATAAAAATTATATATAGAACCTTAATTGCTATAATTAATAGCAACACAATTTAAATGTTCTGATTCTCTAAGGAGACAATTTACACGTAAGATTATTAAATCGTGATTACGGCTTATTTGTCGCCGGGCATTTCTTCATGCTTCAGTGCAGTACACTATTTAAGGGACGGAGAACCTCGCGCCAATCTTTTCCCCCGCCTACAGCCCGCAAGTTAAGTGTCTCCACTAGTACCGGTCAGACTGCAATCGAAGCCTGCTGAGGCCCTGCACTACCTGCAATACCTAACTATCGCTTAAATTTAGCTCCAGTACATAATGTCTGACTGTAATATTAATGCTTAAAATCATCTTCATCTGCTAGGTAGAAGTCTAGTGTTTAAAAAAGGTGTTAATATTGAACATGAGACACTGGATTCGATGATCGAACAATTGCCGGTTATGAGCAGCTGATTAACGACGACAATTTAGGTGTTGATATTAGTAGATCACAACACCTTTCTTTTTCAAACATAAGAATAAAAAGTATAGTTTGAACCAATTCTCTTGGTTATTGCAATATACTTCAACGTCTTAAGTGAGCTTATTATTATTGACACTTTATTAGAACTTTTGTCCATGGCTTTGCTTGTTGTTTTGCCAAGCAGTTGGAGTAACATTCTTTAACAGTATATGGCCTTTATTCCATCCTTCCGTCATTTTCTGTACCTGATAAAGTGTACGTAAAAATCGTCTTATATTATACATAACTTTTTGAGATAACTTCAGCACAAAAAATTAGAAGGGTATTCATACAATCGGGTTTATATTCACTTGATATCGTTGACATTATTATTTGTTGTGTATATAATACCGGCAACTTACTTAAGACTCTTGAGATGTCTATGGACGGCGGTAGTCACAGAACTAACGCTTTGTCGTGAAGAATCTCGGTTCTCTCTGCGTATACTCCATTAAGGTGGATAATATTCATGTAAATACTTTCTAAGTCAAATAAGGCCGATTATTAAACAAGTATAGTGATCTCCAAGACCCCGTTCGTGGAGACAATGTACGAGTAAGTTGTCGGATACTAAAGTTTTCATATCAGTTGTCAAACTTTTGTGAGAACCCCCAGCGAACGAACTCAAAGTTTCCTCATTATATCATTAGGGTGAAAAAAATTGTGGTCACTTCGAATGAGAATCAAAATAGTAAAAGTGATATTTTATTTTTAAACAGCATAAAATCAAATTTGAAATATTAATAAATTTCATCGTACAGGCGAGTAATCTCATCAACACGTTATGTCAAAGTGTAGAGAAAATTGTTATAGCAAAGCGCCATTCCTAACGTGCCAGTCGTCGACGATGTAACTTTGATACAATATTATTATTACAGAACCCGCGGCTTACCTGCCTGCCTGCCTTTGCGTAGGACTGGGTTCTGTACATTATTTAGAGTTCGTGTACTCGTATATTAGCTTGTGCAAGTGAGTGTCTTTCATACTTATGCAGGCATTACTGAACGAGAGCGTTTCGTTTACTCCTTATATAAATACGTTGATGCTTTCTATTTATTGCACTTATAACTTTTAGCAACGAACTTTTGTTGAAGACGAGGAAAACCCCATACCGTTATTTTGTTTACTCTTGATATTTTTGGAATATAATACAAATCTTTGTAGATATATAAAACATTGCGCAGCTTATAGCTATAAGACAAATGATTTATTTAGTCTATTTTTTTTAATTGATCAACTTATGTATGTTTAAAACATACGTCCATCAAACAACATACACGAACACGCGTATGTTACGTTAATTATAACATAAACACGCGTACTAAGGGGTAGGCAGAGGTGTACACTCACATTTTGGCAATTAAAATATGGTCCCACTAACGTAATAGAGGCAAGCCTATTGCTGTCAATCGCGCACTGTATAACTGTATACATAATGTCAGATAAATGGCAGTCCGGTCCCTTAGTCGCTTTTTACGACACCCACGGCAAGAAATGGGGTGCTGTATATGTAAGTATTTTTTGGGTAGGGGGTTTTTTAAATTTTACAGATAATCTTGTTCTGTAGATATCCTGATGATTTAAAGTAGTAAAAATAATTATATTTACAAAATTGTAACACTAACAAATAACAAAAGAATAAGTGTAAAACGCGTGTTTATATACTTACATACGTCAAGTTATTAGAGACAACTTTTGTTCGGTCATGTACTTAGGAGTGACTAGGTGACCGTAGACACAGTCCTGTTGGCGATTTTCGGACGACTTTCATTATATATTAGCTTTGTATGCAACCGGCAGTGTATACCAACAGTTTACTATTGTACATTAGTTGAGTCCATCAAATGCTAATACAGCCTTGTCTATCCTTGCACATAGTAGAGCCGTGCTTAGGCACGAATGGGCTCGCCCGGTGCGATACTCGTACCACGGCCTCACTGAAAACCGGTTGTGAAGCAACACTTGCGTTACATTTTCACGAAATTAGTAAGGTTTCCGGAGGCCCAACTCTCCCTCTCCCTTTTCCATCCCCTAACCCCTTGCCCCCTTTCCTATCTCCTCATCCTACTCTCTTTCCCCTCCCAGCATACCCTCATATCCCACATCACTCGAAACAGGTGACCTGTTTGTTATCTCATAAAGGAGTTGTAGGCTTCAAAAGTACGTATTTAATACCTAATACGGCACGAGATATAAAATATATTTTTTCTTAAATTATACTTTTCCTTGCAACTTAAACCACCTCTACTATAGCAGTCAACTTAGCAATTATAGATAATGTTTTCATTTCAATAGTTGTAAGGAATCCACGGCAGTTTATGAAATAACCTTCGCAAAAAATACTTTTAGTTTAAGAAACAACCCTTAAAAACCTTACATCATTTTGGAAAGAGCTGATACTCTTACCTGCTAGACCGATATTAACTAAACATTGCGACGAACCACCGCAAGGAAACTGGCTTTCAAATGAAAAAAACCGCATCAGAATCGGTTAATCCGTTTGAGAACTACAATGCCACAGACAGACACAGGAACTTCTCACGACACGGAACACAGGACAGACTTCGACGACAAACTTATAATACCCCTCTTCTTGCGTCGGGGGTTAAAAATAAAATATTTATGAAAATGAATAATAACAGTTGCCTTAGAGAAATGATTAAGATTAATCATCTTTAAACACGTACATAATTGAAAGGATGGCAGGAAATGAGTTCGTATATAACCAATTTTATTAATGAACTAAAGTAATTATCAGTAGTTAGTTTATGACTTAACATATATCAGTATAGAGTCTGTTTGTGGTCATGACTATCTTTGATTCTCGGTCTTATACATCTCAAAAGTGTTTAATCATTTTCATATTATATTCCATGATTTTTAGTGAACTCTTCGTAATGTGTTTATTGTCTGTGCAGACCGCTGTGACACTTATTAAGTTATTTACCTTTTGCGCCGTGTAGTAAACATAACATCACCCCTAGGACGCCTGTGGAATTTTGTTAAGTCGTGCGTGGAATGCACGCGCTTGCCAAAGGGAGCCGGCGGAATGTCACCGCAACATCTTCATGCCACAGACAACTTTCCAAATGTACCAACCTGTTTATGTTGTAAAGCGCCACAACAAGCCTTTTGGCTGCAGACATTTTCGTCTGATATTCGCTATGAAGCATGTACAAATGTTTAATTTTAAGTCCGTTGGTTCTCAGATTAGCGTGGGTTTGCAGTTTCATTCGTCATAATGAGCAAAACATGTAAAGTAATAAACACTTTTAACTGGTAAACCTTAGATCAGAAGTTGCATTGAAAATTCTCAACTTAGTTAAAAAGAACAGATAGACTCTGTTGTTACTTCTCCTGTACAATTTCATATTACCTTTTTAGGAAGGCCTTAAAATATATTGCGCAATCGTAGTAAGATTACTGCAGGACTTACTGTCATAAGAGGAGAATTGGAAAACAAACATTTTCACCATTGATTGTATACGTACCCAATACTTCATTTACTTTTACACAATTTGAACTGGGTGATGTTTTTCCTTAATCACAAATCACATCACGTCACTAACATATTAATTTTCATAGAAACATAATTAAGATTTCAATAAAAATAATACTCTATTTTTAGTGGATTAATAAAAAAATATCTTCAGATATATCACACACAGCCGTCTGATCTCAAACTAAGCAGAGCTTGTACAATGGTAACCAAACTGCTGATATACATACATCTTATATGTGCTTATATGTGTATACTTACTTTGAAATATACATACATATTTTACATATAAAGTATACCCAATCACAGAACATATAGTCGTGCTCACACCAATTTACCCTGGATGGGAATCAAACCCACGACCACTGGCTTAGCAGTCGGGATCATTAACGGTTAGACTAACAGGCCGGTCTAGTTAGTCAGCCAGTTTCATTATAGGCTGTTGTAATTTTATAAACTTACAATTTCCTAAGTACCCCTCAATCTCTTATCAGTACAGTCATTACCTTTTGTTATTATCAATTTTCCTTTAACGTTTTCTAGAAAACATATTTGTTCGTTCAGATGTACAAACATCTTTAGTTCAATATATTCAGAATATTAAAATTCCGTATAAAAAAGATCGACTTATTATCAGATTACTTTTACCTTAACATTATCTTCTATGTAAATGACATAAGAGTATTACATACATACCAAAATTGAAGGAAGGATAATAAAATAATATTTTCTATACGGTGGTCCATATAAAGTAGCAAGGTATGTAAGCAATTATTGACATTGAATGATAGTGCCTTGATTTCTTGCAAAAGGGACCGATGTCCAGAATGGCTGAGAGATATATCTACGTTTTGTAGATATATCTCTCAGCCTTCTTACCTCGTGTTTGTATAGGTTCACTACTACGCGCTTTGGTAAAATGCCCTTCTCTATTTGCTTTAGGCTTGGTTAACACCTCTTACGTGCTTGAGAAAAGAGGTAAATTACAAATGGACATTAGTGTTTATACGAATAAGTTATACGATTAAAATTTACTAACGGATGGGGTGGGGTGTTTTTTAACGATATGATAAATCAAAGTTTATTTTTCTAATTAGCCAAAAATGTAGTCACCCTGACTTTAATATATACCGCAACTATGAGGGATTTATAACATATTTAATCGAAATAATACTTTCTTATACAGTTTAAGTGGGTGGGTGGTGGTTTATTAATATGTCTCTAAATACTGTGATATGTAATTTTGATATCCCAATTGTCTAAGTATTCTATTTTATATTAAATACAAAGTTTATCTAATTTTATGTATCGGTAAATATTATATAAATATTGTTATCACAGCACATAAATAGACAATGGTGTCATCAGTCATCATTCATGGAGGATCGGTTTCAGGCAATTAAATAAATATTGACCTACTAATTGTTTTTGCGGCATTGATGGGAAACCTTGTTGACAGAGGCTGTGATGAACGACCGTTTTTGTTATCCAACCCTTTTTTCTCCCTTTACTAAGATCGCAAGTAACAAAGTGCCTTTCAAAAACGAATAAACCATTTTTCTATCAATCAACCTAAATTTTCCAACTTTCAAACTTGTTCGTTCAAATAAAACTCATTCGCAATTTAAATCCATTTTAATAGCAAATACTTTGCATAACTTAAACAAAAGCAATTTTGTAATTACAAATCAATACGCCCCGGCAGTTTGTAAGGCTGCCGGGCTTTATTAAATTTGAGAATTTAAGGATTCAGAATGGCCCTAAAATGAATGAGGTAGCTAGGTTTTAACGTGCCATAAGACGGGAAGTCTGTACACGGGCGTATAAATAAGCCTTCAGCTGGCTGTTAGTGCCGAAGGGTACTTCCAATATGGGTAATTTCGCCTGGAACACAAATACTTTAGCAGCTTTATTACATACCTCAGGATTAACACGGTATGTGGGCGTTGAAAAATGAGAGCCTTTGGCTTCCAGCTACATACAAAAACTCATGGTATTTTATCTTAATTACTTAGAAATCTTTGTGAGAGAAAATCCCTACCCTTATGTTGTCCATCGTCGCGTAACTTTATGAGCGGATTACTTTTATGAGCGGGATTAAAGTCCCGTTTGCGAAATGTTTACAGCTTGAACGCTGCCTATTGTATAGTATATGTTCTAATATTAGCTTTGGAAGCAAATTTTCAAAAGGGTGCAAAAATGTCTAATTTATCTAAACTTCTACACTGTAGAACAAGAAGCTAGAAAATGTATGTAGATAATTCTATACAGTTCAGACAAAAGTCGCAATATAAAGAAATCAATTTTTAGGTTAAATAAACCACTTCGCCACCTCAGAGCATAACATCACTACCAAGTCAAACGAAAAGGCACAGCCGTACCATCCTTTTCGCGAAGCCATTCATGCTTTTTTCAAACCTCTGTAACTTCGTTGTGGGTAAACTTCGTTGTGGGAGAAGCCTGAATTTCAGTGATCAAGAGGGCATAACATATCCAGAGTTAATGTGGACCTGTAGTTTTAGATAAGAAGACAATAAGATATAAAATAATAAGATATTTTAGGAACTACTGAAAGTCAAAGTTCCTTAATAGTTTGAAATTCTGAACAGAGTTAGTGTTTTGCCTGTGAAGCAAGGAAATAATAAAACATCCTGAAATTTAAGATTCTAGATATGAAAACTTCATAAAAATATATGTATTACAAAGTTACCTTTTGCAGTTCTTATGTAGTATTAGGTGTAACGATAAAATTAAGTGTAACTATACAGAAAATAGTTGGGACTATATACACAAAGAAATAAGATTACATCAAAAATGTAAAATGGTAAAAAATACTGCCAGTTTTCGCTCTCATTTGCCATAAAATGTTGTGAGATCTTGTTACGTGGCAGTATGGCCGCCTCGTTTTTAGAAACGTGTTCGGTCAGGAAAACTAATTAACAGAGATAAATTACAAACATTAGGTTTTACAGTTTTCATTTTTTTTTAATAAAAAAGAAAGCTGTTATAGTTTAAGTTCTCAGAAATAGAAACAAGAATTAGGCTCAGGACACGACTTCGATCGTGGTCCGGCCCATGGTAAGCGGGACGCAACTTGCGTGCTGGAGCCGGAGAGAAAGAGGTCTGCGCGAGGACCTCCGTCCTTTATATAGGACCCTGTGGCGTGAGGAGATGAGGGAGGTGGTGGAGTGAACGACGTCGCGCTAAAATATTATGTTGAGCCTCATGGAGTGTTCTAGATAACTTGCACTGTACGTCAACAAACTACCTAGACTAGACTTGGCAGTATTTTTGACATATAATATTTTTGCGTGTATTATATGATTAGTACCTGGATAACCGTATTTTTTGGTAAATCGTGTAAAACAACGAAAAAAAAAGTTAAATAAAATAATCAACAGGACTCGAACCGGGGTAATCTGGCTACGTGACCGCCTTATTTCCCACCTGACCTATTACAACCTTATAGACGATGGCGAAATTTACCTTCGTATACTAATGATATTGTAGCAGTTTTTCTTTGCCTGAAAACACGGATAAAACGACGTTTTCTAAAACTGAAACCTAGCTAGATCGATTTATCGCCCCCGAAACCCCCTATATACTAAATTTCATGAAAATCGTTGGAGCCGATTCCGAGATTCCAAATATGTATATACAAGAATTGCTCATTTAAAGATATAAGATAGAAGAGAAGAGAGAGAAGAAAGAGCGCTAAGTTATATTTGTTCTTCCGACACAAGGCTAAGCATAGTACCAGGGAATCCCCGGAGTAAGATACACTGTCTTGAAATACGCAGTTATTAACTTTGGTACCCACAACACAAATGAACCTTACCGTGACTAGTAGAGTTCAATAAAACAACTTTAGACAACATTTTAATTTATCACTAATCTAATTTAACAAAATAAATTAAAACCCAACTACACCTTTCGCAAAATCTGTAATCTGTTCTGTTCAGGCAAGTTATAATGGAATAAATAAACATACGTACATACACAAATATGTACACGAATCCTAAAATTGCACTAACTTTTTGGGGACTCGTGCAAATGTATAATAACAATCAGTGATTATAAAAATACAAAACAAGCAAGCGAAATAATAAGAAATTACTAAATATTTCAGCATTTACTGTATCAGTTAAAAAAAGTTTCCCAGATAGATGTCACTGGCTTAGTTCAATATAGATAGTGGAAAAAAATGTAACACCGGGGTGTATGTTATAAGATATGTGTACCCAGATCACTGTGTTTATAAAACCAGCATGTAATTACTTAAGAGTAACTGTTTGGAAAATATCAGCGTCCAAACTTTTAACGAAAAGTAGATAGCCGCCTTCAAGCCGTCTATGATGATAAATCGTAAAACTTGCTATTTTGAAGACTCATTCGTAACGTAATTTAAAGAATCATCCCCCATCTACTAACTGTTGAGGACCTAAGGTTACCTTTTTCCTGCAGTTCAGCAACATGAGACTCAATTATCTTAATAGCTTCAAAAAGTAAAAAAAAATCTTTTTTTGTGACTGTAAAATATTAAAGTTTGTCTTCCTTTTCTTGGATCTTGGTTGATTTGTCTTCCTTATATTCAAATTATGTGTTGGTCACATGGAGGCAACCGCAAAATTATACTCACTTGAATTTAAGAAATTGATTAACATACATAAAGACAAAAGATACATACATACAGTCGAACATAGAACCTCCTCTTTTATTGAATTCGGTTAGTAAGTATGAAATAATAGTTTTTATACACGGTTTTCCTTGCATGAATGCAGAAGATTTGGTCAACTTATTCAATTCCTTGTAAACAGTAGTGATTTTTCTGGATAAAATATGTATTATTACTTTTCCTGTATCCTTGCCAACATGAATTGGTGAACAAACTCACGCTTGAATTTATCATATTACAGTTTAGATAACTTAAGCATTTCGAATAACTCGGTATAACAGGCAAATAATTTATACATAACAGGATGTTGAAACACAAATGAACTTGTTATATATCTCTAGGTATAACCAACAACAGCACAAAGTACCCGCCGATGCTAAGGAGCTTCATTCTTGGCACCATAAACACATTCTTCGACACATAGTTGCCTCGTGATGTCGCAACTAAGGCCCGCCGTTACAAACATTTAGTTATACGCCGACAATGGAATTTGGAGGAATTCTACCTTGTAAAATTTGAATCTATTGTACGTGTATATAATTATTTTAAAGTGAATAAGCTGAAGCTTTAAATCCCGCTGGTTCTATTTATTGTCGTACGCTTAGCTTCCTATTTGAAATTTACGGTATCTCCTCACCGGATTATACTACAAAAGCTTTTGGATATTGTATATCAAACTACCCTTTACTTGGAAAAGATATAGTGTTCATCTTTGTTTCTCCTAGAGGTTTTACAGCAGAACATGCGTTTAAATAACTCTAAGGCCTTTTAATCTGTGGCTAAATATAGCCCTAGAAAGAACTGCGTCTAAAATGCAATAATATTCTACAGATACTAATGAAAGCCACAGAAAGCTGAACCTTTCAAATATCAGTTGAGGTAGTCGAGATGGTGTTGAAAATTTTAACTCCTTACAAGTGGGTTCTTTAAAATACTCCCTATATATTTTTTTATTTAATTTGCTGAATGTTCGTCCTCTTAACGAAGAACACGTATAAGGATCACTTGTGGGTTCGCTAAGCGTACCTATAATTTTGCACAAGGCTTCTCTAATACAAAAGGTTATTTTTTTGACGCTGAAATATGTTAAAATATAAACTCTAAATATAGTTAATATTTAGAGTTTAAATTTCATCAAGTCATGTAAATATAGATACCACGAATGTCTTTTCTTTTATACGAACTTCGTAGTTGAAATATTTACAAATAACTCATTGGATATTCTGTGTAGTTGCTAATATGTGAGCGTTGGCACTGTGTAGCTACTTACACTAACCGGATAACGTGCCAAAGCTGGTTGGAAGTAAAATAAATAATACATGAAAGGAATGTAGCTAAAGTAGAATCAACAAGTGAATTATTTCTTAGCCGAAAAATCGGCAAGCGTTACGCAGCACTCTTTTGTTGTATCGGGCTACAGGTGCGAGCTCACTCATAGTATTTGCTTTTTCATAAGGGTTTCCACTTCACGTCTGTATATGGTGAAAGCCGTTTCGGGAATACATTAATATTTATAGTGTCTAAGAGAATTTTCTCTTGTTATACGGTTTTCCCTTTCACGTTTATTTTAACTTTACGAATTTGGTAATGCGATATGTTGAAAGTTTTTGTTCGGAAATTAAATTGATTTTATTGTAGCGGGTTAAGTAATATTATAACTCGTAAATGTAGTCACATAAAAATCACCACTACGGGTCTTAGGCGTTGAGTAATAGGTAGGTAATAAAGTGACCGATGTTATCCATCATGACGTCTGTCAAGTAGGGCTGAAATTAGCACCCTCAATGGTGGGCGCATCACGTCACGAACTTCGTCACTGAAAATGTCATAACCTTTTTTACACAAAAATTAAATGTTAAAAAAGTATGTTTTACTCTCTGATAATCTAATATTATTTACTATACGTGACTAGCTCTTCTTTATATGTTTAAAAGAAAGTATTCAAGAAAATCAACTCGTTGTTAGCGTCTCTCACATGTAGCTTAAATAATAAAGCAATGTCACTATCATTATTTCAGTTTTAACAGTATATGCATTGGTCTTTCGTATAGTTCTAGTTCTCAAAAATACCAGTGAAGTTGAGTTGGTACAGGCCTTTGTCCAGCATTGAACAGTGGTAGTCTGAATGATGCATGTTGATTGAGGTGACTTACCTTTAAATTCCATAACATTTATTGACAAATCCTTCAAAGTCATCGCAACATAGCTATGGAATACACTACCTATTGAAATTAGAAAAGCTCAAACCATGTTTCAAAACAATGGTTAATTTAACTTAAATTCAGATACCCAATTGTTTATTGTAATTAGTTAACTATCTGTCACAAAATTTAATATTAAATTCTTTTTGTATATTTGTACACATATATATTAATTTATATGTATCATCGTTGTATATACCTACAATTAATATTAGATTTAAATTATATTATTATGTATATTTATATATGTTATATTATAGGTAAATGTGTACATATTTATTTATATATGTGCAGTACACCTCAGCTACCACTCACTCGTGACACCCAAAGGTTGTCTGTTAAGAATCACTTTTAGTGTTAAGACCGCCCAGTGTCTAATATATACGTTAATATTTTAATTTAGGATTCCTTGTAATTCCTTATGGTGTATAGTAAAGAACATTATATTCTATTCTATCCTATTAGAAATTTTCGATTTCACCAGTTCTCTTAACATATATAAAATAAAATAGACTTCGAGTAAAATGACTTTGGTAAATAGGCAAACAGACAGTGCTCCTATTCTATGAGAACCCAATAAAAATACATCCCTATAAAAAAGAAAACGACGGATTTAAAAATCAAATTGTTTCTCGAGATTAGTGATTACTTTTTAGTGGTTTTTCGATATGCACTAGAAAATAGTATAGAATATTCTTTATTGAACACTATTCTTTATTAAATAAACCTTAAATTGAACATCAACGTATTGTACAACGGGCGGTCTTATCGCTAAGAGGGATCTCTACCAGACAACCTTAGAATGGATTTAGTTTCAAGAGTGTACTATACTGTCTACTATAGTCCTAATTAGTTTTACGTAAAACTTCATATAAAATTTCCGTAAATTTAAAAAGGTTTTGGGTCGCAATTCCCGTCAACACGTTTTCCGCATGATGTGCCAAATATATATAGTTTGTAATTTTAGCACGTGCAAGCTGCTTGTCTGTACTTTACTTGATCGTATACTGACTCGAGGCATATGTCAAGACCTTACTCAGCGAGATGTTTCACCTTGTAAACAAATGTCTTACTTACCTGTTGATGGCTACCCAAAGAAGCGAAACGAAACATTGAATCACAAGGATCGATGCCGTACGTGACTTGCGTCAAATAGTGACAATGTATTTTTATTGTAATTCTGCCTTCACGCCGTGATGAAAATGGAATTTATACAAAAGCATTCGAATGGCTTTAAATGTTTTATATTTTCTATATTTAAATACATTTATAAAAAAACGTACCTGCTTCTTCTCTCGTCTTACCTGCTATAATATTAAAATGCGCTTATTAGCGATTTAAAATCTAGATTGCGATGGCTAACGCGTTTAAAGCAATTTCGTTACAGTGCAGGGAATTCTAACAGCCATTTACAAATTCATTTTCTGTACATACTTTAGGGTTGTCTGTTACAGAAAGATCGTGTCCAGTTGATGGCAATAGGCTTGTCTCCTACTACGTTAGTGCGACCAAATTCTTACTGGCAAAATGTAGGTGTTTAATATACCTCTGCCTACCCCTTAAGGGATACAGGCGTGAGCGTATGTATGTATGTATGTATGTATGTATGTATGTATGTATGTATGTATGTATGTATGTGTGTATGTATGTATGTATGTATGTATGTATGTATGTATGTATGTATGTATGTATGTATGTATGTATGAATGTAAAGAGATTATGACGGCCACGACATTTCGTACATTCGTCACGTAGAGTAACATACATTTGTATAATTTATAATACGAGGTCGCACCTTTCCTTTATATAAATCTCGTAGCTACTTGAGTCTCGGTGTGCACCACAAATCTGCATAATTCATGTGACATGAAACTGTCTCAAAGAATTTACACTACAGAGAACAGTGAAGACAGAATACATTATAACATAATTTTCATGAGAGACACGTGTAAAATTGTGCATGAAATACATATAAAATGCACATACGCTCACGCCCGCATCCCCTAAGGTGCAGACAGAGGTGTATGAAACACCGAAATTTTGCGAATTAACGTAATAGGGGGCAAGCCTATTGACGTCAATTGGTCACTTGACTGTTTACATACTGTCTGGTAGATAACGGTCCGTTCCCTTTGTCGCCTTTTACGACACCACCGGGAAGAAATGGAGTGGATCAATTCTACTTCGCCGTGAACCACAAGGCATAGGCACGGAAATTGAAAATAAAGGAAAAGGTTTTCAATTTATTTAATTTAATTTAATACCTATATACATTTGTTCTTAATGCCAAAGGCATTTTTTGCTATTCTACCTTAGGGTGGTGTAGAATTAATGAGGTAGGTGCACTAAAAAGTATGACAATGACTGTGCCTACAGTTTAATAAGGCACTGGCATGAAAAATGCGAATCATTCACTTGTGCTTACTCGTGTATAAATATCGCGAGGAATGTAGTCAAAGTCCGATGCGTTGTGTATATCACGGAGTTTCTTTAGGTAACATAGCACGCTGCAATATTGCACATATTTCAATATACCCAATACTGCAGCGCATTCATGTAAATAATTTCATCAATTTTCGAGTTTTAAAGAAGTTTACAATGCTGTCTACTTAAATATTTCAAAAATTATTTTTGGTTAAACCAGAATATTTCAAAAAAACTAAAAGGTTTATGCATAAGTTCCCAAAAATTTTTGAAAGTACTAAATATTGTTAGACCGTGGTAGAGGTGTGCTGTTGCTGTACATCTTTCGCCTCTACTACACCACTGAGGCAGGACATCGTGGTGTATGTCTTTCAAGAGCTGCAGTATAGGCCGAGAGCTCAGCTATTGGAGTCGCGCCGCAAAGTCAACTTCAAGGCGTTCATGGTTTACCTTCATTTGGTGTTGGAAGAAATTTTTAGGATGTGAATGTTGTGTTCCGTCTCTTCCGTGGACAAGTGTCCCTTGAACGCACAAAGACTTATATTACTATACTAACACAGATGTTATATTTAACATGTATGCATACGTTAAGATGTTTATCTATGGGTCTATGCAAACTAAAAAATAACTATATAATTAATATTTATTCAATGAATTAAATTTCTGAAAATAAATAAAGTGTCAATGTCGCATATTGTTAATAGCTTGCGCTATTGATTTTCACATGCCAGCAGTTGTAGATAATAGGTCATTTTTAGACTTTTGGGTAAATTTGAAAAATTTGTGACGAAGTTGATAATGAAGCAAAGATTATAAAGTACTATAAGTTTTCTTAGTTAATTATTAAGTAATAATGTAGTAGCACTAGGTGGTAACAAACGAAGGGCTTAGCAGAGGCGTAATAATCGTCTACATTTTAGTGACTATATTTTGGTTCCACTTACGTATAACAAATCGTATGGGATATGGGAAAATCTAACTCACACTGCCGTCTAAGTCTAAACTAAGCAGAGATTGTAAAAAAAGGAAGGAAAAGAATACTGCTTATAAGGGTGGATTGGGGAGTGTAAGCAGTAGCTTTAGCAGGTCAAGGTCACTTACCATGTATCTCAAAGTGGCTAATCGAAGACCGAGCCCTCTAACCTACTTATAACATGTATCATCTCGTTTATGTCTGTGTAAGCAGCAAACATTACATATGAGAACAAACGATAGAACTTTGTAATTTTATAGGCTGTTTCATTTGTTTTAACCTATTATTGTATACTTAACGTGCCATTATACGACATAACGTTAGAACCAACTGTGCTTGTCACGATTTATTACGGATATACAAAACTTTAGTAAGTTATATTAGGAAGCTAAATACACTATTGTGGTTTACTTTCGAACCCACGCATTACTACATACTATATACTTCACATGGTATTATTTTTTGAGTAGTCACGTTTTTGTGTCCTCTCATTCATCAGTAAAATAAAGAATGCGTTTTGAAGTACTAAAGTCTATTTAAGGATTTAAAAAGAGAAAAGTCTCAATTACCAAGGCCAACGTGTATATAACCTAAGATTCTACTCTTGATTGCTAAAAAGTTTTTAGCTTTTGCATTATCATCATTCAGTCTGTAGCAATCCACTTGTCTTCCAACTTGAGCCATGGCACTTGGCCCACCGCTTTGCGCATCTAGTCATCCAGCGGTCACCCTACCTTCCATTTATTCTTTCGAGTTCTCCTGCGGAAAATAAAAATTTTCTGCACACTTCTACCATATACAATTTTCTTATCAATGGCCAACGTTAAACTAAACAAGTCTTGTCTATTTGGTATTGTTTACTAGAAATCATTTAGCAAGACAAATGTGTACTAGGTTTAAAACAAGTATTTTAACAATTGTGGATGGATTTCTAATAAGAAAGGCAACGACAAATTAAAGCTTTACATTTAAGCAAATATTTTATTGATCATGGACTTTATAATATGACTCTTATGATGGTAATTTTATTAAAAAGATTTATTTGAGATTCATATTTAACCTTTTTCGATATTGTTTTTAAGTAATTCAACATAGATCAAGCAATTTTGAATATTCTTGTTAACCTGAACACACATTTAATTCTTCCACAAATAGCTTTTCTTAGTAGTAAAACCTCACTGTGCTTAAATCAGCTTCGATTAAGTAGCATAATAATAAGAAACCAATAACAAATTAACATCAAAGGTTTGAAAAACAAAACAAATGAAGATTTTCTACCCATCTACCTGAGCCCAACGAATGCCAGTTGTGGTCGGCGCTCCGTGCGTCCGGAGAATTTTGTCAAAGTCACTACACAACGTATACTGGAATGGGGACAATACGTCTTCATGCAACATTCACGGACCCCTGCCCTTACATTATTAGAATGAGGGACAGTCAACCTATATAAACTACGAGATTCCTATCGTCCTTTGAAATGTTATCAGTTGTAATCACCGGTATCCTTAATTTCTATATTCAATGGTTTGATTGTAAATTGTGTAGTAAGCAGATAATTAATCCATTTGTGTAACACAATGGAGATAGGTAAATGTTATCTATGTGTTTCTATTATACTCGTAGTTGCTAAGCATTGTAAATAGACAGTGCAATGCTACATGAATTCATCTGAGACTATTGTGATGTTAAACAAAGAGAATCATAAAATCAATTGGACGGATAAGAACATTTGAGCAGCTGACGTACATATGTGTTAAGCTACTGAAGATGAGGGTTATAGGTATTTAAATGATTTTAGGCGCACTTGATGAAATGCGTGCTGCATCATTTTAGACCTTTCTTAAGGCTGTGAGACTACAACTCGTTGCTTTAAAATCCAATTACTTTATGTACATAGAGTAATTGGATTTTAAAGCATTTTAATTTATATCTAGAATAACTGTTACAGCATGCACTTTTAAAATTAGTGTAAAGAACGGGTTTCTTCGCTAAACATTACATAAAAAAAGTGAACTACTAAATAACAGAAATTTAAATATATATTTTGGACATATAATTTCTTTCTCGCACTCAGAACCTCGTGTGGTAACTTTTATTGTTTCCTTGTTTAAAAGTAATATCTTGATTAATATATCTCTCGAGTAGCCTGTAGCTTTACACGGCTTAGCCTGCAGCTTCATAAGGCTTAGCCTTTTTATGGCATCGTAGCCGGCTTAATTGACTTCAACAAACAGCGTCTGTGTACCAATTTGTAGCAGTTCTACGTGTTTGTAGCCCCGTAGCCGTAGCGATGTGAACGCTGCCTTGCTACGCTGTATTAAATAACGAGTTAAACTTCATTTCATTCCATTAACACTGCATTTTTTGATCAGCTTACATTGAAAGATTGTTCAAGTCGTTATTTCTAACTCTAATTTCAATAAAGTTTTGTGTCTAAAAGGTGTTTCAAACAGCGAAGGCACCTGAGTATTTATCGTATTCCTTTAACATGTAACATGATTATAGTTCTGTAATGTGAAAGTACACGTTTGTTAATTTTATTTATTTTCATGTATCAGCTTTTGAAGTATCCGAATATTAATTTATATAAGAACTTTAAAGTTTATATGACATTGATACCCCATTTACAATTAATTACACTCTTCTAATTCTTTTTTCCGATAATAAGATACTTTCTATATCTTATTAATAAAAATAGAATATAATTGTAACAATCTATGAAGTTAAAAATACAGAATGAAAACAAATCCAAACAGGTTTGAAAATGCATAAAAATACTTTTTCTCTAAGAACCCACACACACAGTTCTTTACACCCACCTCATCAAGGAAAACCTAGCAGAAGCGATTAATAAAATCAACCACTATTTTGATAATATATCCAATGGCGTACTTAAAAAAATTAACATTAATTTATCCCCGTCATAACTCAATTCTGTTCAGAAAACGGAGTCTTCCCTAAATTACATAAAAAAACGATAGTTTATCGATATTCTAAGCCGGTGATAAAAATGTTTTAACAATTATAGACCCATTTCGATCTTATCAGGTTTGTCGAACATTTTACAAAATATAATTAACAATTTGCTAGTAAATTATCTTGAAAGTAATAGCTTGCTTTCAGATAAACCGTTTGGGTTCAGGAGTAAAAGATCAACTAACCGGGCATTATATCCATTAACAGAATACATAGCTACTGATCTGGGTTTACACTGTATGGGGATCTTACCAGACCTTGCCCAAGCTCTTGACACCATATCTGGTTCTATTATTTTGCCCAAACTTAAAGCACTTTGGGATAAATTTCAAGGTCAACTATTTGCTGAGTATGTGGGTGATCGAAATCAGTGTATGAGAATCGGCCCATATACGAGTTTTGAACTAAATATACTAGTTTTGGCTTGCCTATAAACAAAAAGAAATAAACTTATGAACATAAGCAACTTAAAAACATAATAACATAAAAACTAAGAGCATATAAAAATACATACCTATTGTTATTGCACACACATACATACCTACACTCACGCCACGCCACGCTCACATGTCCTAGAAGGGTAGGCAGAGGCGTCTCAAGAGCAAGCTATTTGCCAACAATAATTCGTAATTTTGTGTTCATTCCTTATACATACGCATTTAGGCAAGGTTATACTTAATACCAATTATTATTATTAACATTTTCGGTAAGGTTTCTGAAGTGTTTAGAAACGAATATTTTCTTTACGTAGTATTGCAATATAGCGACTACAGCTAGTAGTAAATAAATTGTACTTTAAGTTTCTAAAATATCGTGATCTATTTAAATGGCACGGGCGATATAAGGTTGAACGTGTTAGTTATAGTTTTTTTTAGTAATTTTATCACATATGAGAAATAGAATATAAGAATATGAAAAGATAATTGTATGGTTGACTGCCAGTGGTTCTGAAGAAAATAGGAATAATTTACTTGAAAAGAAAGAATGGTATTAGATTATTTTCCTGAGCTTCATTTCGAATAGTTGAATGCAAATATAAAATTCATATTTGTAAAATAAAATCATCGTCTTCTCAGTATTGAGTGAAGCCTATTAGATTTTTTTCAATAGAGTTTGAATTCTACAGAAATGTACGGTTACATTTAGAATTATGCACAATCCATTAATAATATTTATTTTTTGTGATCTATTATTCTTTGCTATATTTTTGTCAATTCAATATCTAGTTAACTTCAATTTTGTTCACCTCCTGTTCGATACGGAACAAAGACTAATAAAATAAGCTTCTGAAGTATTAAAAGATATAATTTCGGTTTAACAAAGATCTCAATTTTCTCAGAGCGCTAGTTACGGTAGGAGCTTTCGACCACGTATATCTGTGGATTCTTTTCAAAAATAACGTTTAATGAACGACTAAAGCTTGTTCACTCAAAAGTTACGTTTAAAAAGAAAGCTGCTCTTTTAAATTAACCTTAACTTTATGGTATTAAACTAGGCATTCTTTAGCCGATGTATAAAAAGGAAACAATATGAAGTTAAAACTAATTAAGTGAAATAATAAAATACGTATCGGCGTTGACACCTTCTGTTTAAAAACTGAATAGTTAATTATAAATTATCTGTATTATTATAATGAAAAGAATGACAAAGTAGTCTAAAACCTTAAGATTCAAAATATGCTGTTAAACTATTTATTACTGGGGATATTTAAGCATAGACCCGTCTATTAAACAATCGTGATGTAAGGAGTGCGTCACAAGGACGACATGATTAGGGAAGAAAAAAGGCTTTTTGAGAACGATTTAATAAAGGTAAAAACTGTGTGGTATAAAATAAGATTAAAAAGTTAGTTTACTAGAAATAATTAGATGTTTTTTAATAAACAGATGGGTCACCTATCAGTAGTGATACCACCAGACATCGCTGATGATGACGGTTCAGAAGCTAGAACACTCGAAGGAGGAGCAGTTGAGCTGCGTTGTACTGCCACTGGCGTGCCGCCTCCAATCATATCCTGGAAACGGACTGGCGGAAGAAATATTGTCTTTCGTGATGATAATGGAAAAGAGCTGCGAGGTAAGGGTAGCATATCATACCTTTCTTGTTGTGGTTGAATTTGCTTTTAATCTCATAATATAAGACGGGGAATTCAAAGTGCTATATGCAATGTATATGTATATAAATATACATATACACATACATATACATATAAACATATATATTTGAGTTACATATATAAATTAATTGCAATTTACCCTTGAACAAAATTTAAATCCAAGCAAAATCTTACAGTATGGCTATGGGTCCATGAATTATGAGGAAACTGAAAATGTACTTAATGTGGGTACCTAGATACACACACACGCATACACACACACAAACACACACACACACACACACGCTCGTCCGCGTACACAAAACTCAACGACCGCCTTGCACCCATCAAATGTATAGTAATAGAATGTTATGTACCTGAGTCCAATTGTCCTGCCCAATTGAGTATTGGAGAGACTGGTAATCTGTCATACCGGTCTCCTAGTACAGACACCAGTCTCCCACATAGATAACCTATAATTGTTTTAATTACTACTTTTATTAGTTAAAGTACTACCCATGTATCAGTCTGTGACAGAAAAATAAAACTTTATTATTATATATATATTGTACATGTTGTGTATCTCGAGAACGGCTCTAACAAATTAGATCTAATTTTGTACTTAGATAAGCTTTTGCTTTTTAAATTCATTAATGAAAGTGACTTTCCTGTTAAACGAAATTTAACAAGTAAAGAGAGTTATTGAAAAGAAATGATAAACTTTCCTTTAAACTCAAAATAACTATTTGTAAACTCAACTAAACACGCTTTAAAAACTTAAAAAAGTATATATAAATGTAAAAACCATTCAGTTACTGGCTGTCATCACAGCCTGGCTATCATATTTTGTCGAGTTGACTTTGAAACATGTATGTATAACATCTTCTATCTCAATCCTTCCGACTGAAAGCATTTTAATTTCTCGATAGGCTTACATGTGACAGTGATTGATTGAAGGAATAACTTATTTTTTCAAGCTGAAACTAATCGAGTATTTTATGTTCAGTAGGATATTTTTAACCGAATATTAATACGTCTATTATATTCAGTGTATTCCGTTGTGAAATATGTATGTATTCAAACATTCTGTCATTAAAATTTTAATTAAAACGTCTTCAACATCTTTAATCCGAATCACAAAAGCCATTCCGAGATCATCTTACTTCTACAATTTGTGCTGCAAATGTTTCGCGAAAAAGACAATGATCAACGCAATTTCAAAAAGAGAAAAACAAAACGTCAATTCTCCATTGAATTTTATCCGCATCACTGAGATCCGGCTAAGTGGTAAAAAAGAAACAAGACTAATTTTGCATTCAAAGCCCGTTCGGAGCGGGCACAGGTGCTAGAGTGGTTAAAACATTGAAGTTTTATGGGATTTATTAAGATATTACTGTAAGATATTGAAAAGAAAATACCAGGTTTATATAAATATACCTACGTCTTATTCAGCGATTGATATCTAAATAAAGATGGAATACGTAATATATAAAAAGAAACTAATTTACGAAAGCATGTTAAATATGAAACGCTTCCTAAAGTAGGTAACCTTAAAACTGATTTATATTATTCCCAAATAAATAGTATTTGGTCAGTGGTTAATTAAAGTTATGTTTCTATACAATAAATCACTATGCAAAATATACACGTAATTTTTAAATTGAAAAATATTTTTTTTCACAATAAGAATTTGTGACTGTCAACAAGAAACAAGAGAAAGTCGACGTTTGATGCTCTTGGCAGGAATTCATTTCCGTGGAAAAAGCGTGTTCAAAGAACTCAATTACTATTTAAAAAAAATATAACAGCAATCCGCGTTCGGTCAGGAAATTAAACGAACGGCTTAGTGAAAACTGGCCTGACAAAAGGTTGTTATCTCTTATAGTTATAATGGCATACCCTTTACGGCGTAGCTAACACACTAGGTGAAAAGACATAGGAGTTAGAACAATTATAGGGCTAGTCATTTTAACACATACCCGTATTTCTAATGCCATAGAGTATTTTGTTCTAATTTATACCTTAGTGTAAATGCATTAAGTACAAAATTGCCGGTCTCCCTGTCACATTTAAAACCTTTTCGGTGCGGTGTTTTACGAATTTGACCCGTTTTATTTAAGCCATTAAGCGTAAACAAAAGACTGGCGGCCCTCTGTAAACGAAGGGTGGTTGTAATAGTTAACAGAGTGGTGGAGCCGGCTCTGCCTTTGTATTAATTGGACATGTTAAACACGCTTCACTAAATATGTAAGAATTGCCTTCGCACTGGCTATTCACATTTTCTTTTTTTACTTTTCTCGTTTTCCTCTTTGCGGGTACAGCGGCTTTGAACGGCATTATTGGAATTGTTGCTTTGTTCAAATGTTTATTAATAACGGTACATAAATTATGAATGCGGATGAATAATGTTTGTTAATTTTATAGAATTTTCCTCTCATGTTTATGTATATTATATACCAGATTTTTAGGGGACGATTTTGTAGGATTTGCTACTTGAATATTATTATTATAACATTGGATAAATAGCGGCGAAAGGTGGTTTGAAGATTTCAAAATGTGAAACTCTTGAAAGAATTACCTTCTTAAATTCTGATTGAATAGTTTTTTGAATGTACTGATGTCTTTTATATTTATTCCTAAAGTACCGCACTGTTAAACATAATATTTACGTTGTAGGAGAAGATATTCGAAATGTTAATATAAAAAAATACAGGGCAAGGTTTTATAGTAAATTATTATTGTAAGTTAATATACCTTTTCCCGTGTAGTTATAACCAAACTTTCATCTCTCGCAATGATATAACCGAGTATAACCAGTGTAACTATTTGAGAATCCTCTTTGGTAGATTACATGCGTAAAGTCTATTTATCTTTATTAACCACGGGTATCGGCTAAAACAGTTCTATAGGGAGTTTTCGTACCGATTCATTGAAATTAACTCACCTTAATTGTAAAAAGGTGCCTTCGATGTTAAAGGATATATATACCATTAAATCTCATTAAGTCAGTATAGTCGTTTTAACAAACTGACATATATACGGAACAATTTTGTAAACTGTTAACAGGAAAGTTCTAGAATAAATGACAAAAAACAGTAACAATTTGTTAGTGCAGTTTTAAACGCTTTGAGTTGAGACACAAATAGTATTTAACAAATAAATTTTGTTTTATTGAATTACTGTTTTACTTTTTCAGTCTCAGTCTCTAGCTGACTTTAAATAGAGTTGCCATCCTACACGAAGAACCTTGTTTACATAGTCAACAGAACTTCATATGGCTTTGAATACGAGTATTATGAAATTATGGCTGTTAATTAGGAGTTTTTGGAAAATTATTCTAAATATTAAATGAGGATCGATAATATTTTGGTATATAATACACAGCATTTTCTCAATATTTTTTTCTGCACATGTGGTTTTTAAGCATATGGTTAACAGCAGTAGTAGTTAAATTGTTTATCGTTGTGCCACACTGTTTATTGTAGTAATTGTAGTAGACCGTTTCATACATATATTTTCATTGTGTAACTCACGACAAACTAAGAGTGACCCTTGTCTGAAAACTAGTTTTTTTGCCATCATTGACTTACTGGCTTATTGAATAAGAAAACAATAGATTAGTTATAGCCACAAATGAATATCTTCTATTGTTCGAAACGTGTGGATGTGAAACAATAATAGTAGCGACATGAGCTAAAGGACTATAACACTATAAGATAACTTATCTTATCGCTTGAGGTCGTCGCTAATTTAATTAACTAAGCTAACATATGACAAAACATCGTAGATATATCGTTAAATTATTTTAACAGAATATAATCTTTCCAACTGAGATTTAAAGTCTTAAAGTCTAGACTCGCGTCGCGCGAGTAACATAAATACGAGAATATCTGTAGAAAGTGACATTGAAAGGTTAATTAGAGAGCTGTTTAATAACATTTAAGTATAAAATTATATCTGAAATACTTCAGTAAAAGATAAGAAATAAACTGAAACCTAAATTGTCACAGTCTATCAGGTACTAATAATGTAGCTTTATACCTTTATCCCTTTTTTGTCAAACTAGAAACTTGTAGCAAGAATCAGGTTTTTAACTTTCGATTTCCATGAAATATGATATTACTACAACACAGGGATTTAGCGCGATACATAGGTATTATATATATATTAATTTGGCTGACGTTTCCGCCAGGTTTCACTGGCAGTAATTCTATTATACGAAACTAGTTACGGTAAAACTAGCTTCGCTGGCTTCAAAATTCAATATACTAATACAAAATGTTAGAGCCTACGCCGATATCTCATTAAAATATGTTACATTGCCAAGGAGTACGCCGAAACTGAAAATCATATATTTACACATTTTTCATTTCATTATGATTTTATAAGAGCTTGATTATTCCAAATTACACTTAACGGACTGACGGATTTAGATGACAAAAATAATACTGTATAGGTAAAAGAAATACAAAATAAAAGTTTATCATGTAAAAACATGATATGATATTATAAAAATATCAGATATTTTTAAAGTTATTTCTTTAAAAACCCATCATATCACAATATAATTGTTGGTTTTAGCTTTATACTTTTATTGAAAAAAAAAAAAAAAAAACCCTTTTATCCAATTATAGACAACTTTCATTTCAGTAAGCATGAAATCACTCTGGTATGGTATTAGATATCGGGTATGGAATAAGAATATTTAGTATTAAAAATATAATATGAAACATGAGTTGTCAATATATCTAATACAATTAAATTGATCGTGTTGAGTTGATCTGATTGATTGAACATATAAGTGCCAATATTACAAAACAAAAAAAGTAAAACTGACTAAAAATAACTTTAAGGAATATATGAAACCGTGGCTAAGTAGCTTGGTAATTTTCTTGTGCAACAAAACAATCGTCAATTAAAATACATTTAGTTACAGAAAATTGTTCAGCTAAATGAAATCGGAAAACAATTAGTCTCGAAGCAATAATAACGTTGGAATTGCTGAATCAGGACTGACGTCTGTAGTAACAAGTTGCCAACGACATGTCGCTACCGAACTTTATAACCCCTTAATAAAACACAATTTCATACAGGCTCCCGCTTTAGATATTGTTCGCGTTACGAAGTAACAATATTTTATGTCTCCGCTCTGGATTTAGCGGGGGGTCGTGTGCCATAATAGAGCAATAAATTATTTGAATTTAAATTTAATTTGACAGCCATCATGAAATAGGGAATTGTTTACTCAATAACGTTTTGATTAAAGTGGTCTACTGTGATTAGTGAAGTGGAAATTTGTAAATACATATATTGCTACGTTTTCACATACAACATTCCTTTCCGTTTAATGTTATTTACTTGTTCTAGATGTATATTACCACCATCACTGTTGTACGCAAAACACACTGAACATTAGTTCTAAAAATATTGAAAATTATTTTGAAATAGATTAATTTTCTAAATCAGACATTTCTATTTACAGGAAAACATCTCGAGCACCTTTTTTTAAGTTGAAAAATATTTACAAAATGCTTAGTATGTAATAGATGTAATATGTAATAGACGGTCTCAACAAAGTAAAAACATAACATTTTAACAGATTTTATGAAAGCAGGAAATGCCTATACCTTTTCACTTTATTGTACCTTTAAAGAAATACATTTTTTATCATTATAAATATACTTACAAATTAAAGTTTAAGCCTTAAAACAAAAAACAAAACGAGGTAAAACAAATGTTGTACCACATTTTTTTTTAGTTGCAATGCACGATTTATAGACAAAGACAAATATAAAACTTAACCTTCTAATACCTTGAAACGAGCAATTCTTGTATGTATGTAAATATATAATCTGAATCTCGGAAAGGGCTTCAACGATTTAGTATGCAGGTTTTGGGGGCGATAAATCGATCTAGCTAGGATTCATATCTATTCATATTTTTAGAAAACCTTGTTTTATACGTGTTTTCAGGCAATGAAAAACTGCTACAATATAATTGGAATAAAAAGGTAAACTTCGCCACCTGGTTATAACAGCTCAGGTGCGTAGGTATACAAACATGAATATAAATATATATGATATATATATATTTACATATAATCATATATATATATATATATATATATATATATATATGTAACCATACACATAAATATAAACTTAAATATAAAAAGAAGAGGTACACAAAGAGAGTGCATGTTATTAGAAGGCTCATCACTTAGCAACTGAAGTAGTGTTCCTTTAGCAATTTTTTTACAGTGTTTGTGCCCCTGCGATAGTGAGTGGCAACCCATAGCACAAGCGGATGGCTTGTATTGTAAATTGTCGTTATAGTTTAGTTTTCTGAGATTTGCAATCCTCAGTTTTAGCTTTTTTATGTAAATACCGACGTTTTTCAAGAATCAGAACAAAATAAATTACAAACCAAAGTTGAATCGAACCAGCGAGGGGTCGGATTCAGTATAATAACCGCACGTACGTGCTGCTAGTTTTCACATGAAGGGTCTAAGAGGTTACGAAAATATTTTTTATTAAAATGCGGTTGGAAAACTTATAAAAAATATAAAAATATTTCTTTGGCGATAATTATCCGACACTTAATTGTTTATTTGAAGTAAAAAATACAAAGTGAGTAAACAACCCAGTTCGTGAGTTTGGGAGAAAAAAATCTACTATATTATACAAAAGTAATATCTTTGCTTTTACGACAATTTAGGTTCCAATATCGGGAACGTCGTTTACACCTCATAAACTTAGAATCTGTGATACCAACTAATAAAGGCGGTAATAACACTGCAACATTGACATTACTAAAGCGCTGGAGTCAGCTAGAAACCCATTTATTGAACTTGATTTAGAACGGAAAAATAAAATATTTGGTCTGTATTATTTTATCACATTTATAAATGCGATGGTTCAATGTTTAAAGTGGTCGCTCTGAGAACTGTGGCATTGAACGTTATGATTTCGATTCCACAATTAGTTATGTTATTCAGTAATACTTTTACGATATATGTTTTTTTTTTGTTATGCAATAAATACCAGGTCACCAGCTTCTTTTTTTTTTAATTCTGTATAAGAAATATTTGTTTTTAAAAGACAACTACCGCTTGCTAGGTCTTTAACGTGGACAAAGCTTTTTTCGTTGTTAAAATGCCAATATTAAGTAATTTCGAAAACGAAAATAGTACAGCATACACAAACCAAAACCTAAACAGATGGCTGATCTTAAGCTCTGTTATATGTACGAGTAAATTTTCGTATGTTAGACTTCTGGATAGTGTCCGAATAAAATACTTTGAAACACTCGATTTCACTTTATTTCTTGCTCTCAACGCAACTGCCCGCCACAGCGGTCTTAAGTGTGACCTTTGCCCGCCACTCAGCGTGACCATTTACAGTTTTAAGTGCTACTAGTTTTATTGAACAAAGTAAAATATTCATTCAATAATAATACAATTTAGTTAGTTAGCAACTAATGAAAATCATTGCCTATATTAACAGTTTACATTCTAGAAGCTGAATATTTGAATAAGGAAAGGTTACCATGTTATGGAAGATTCAGTTGACACATAAAGTTTCTAATACGCTGCAGCATTTTTAATCACAAAGGTACTGATACATGGAAAATAGTATCACTGATTATAATATTTGTTTTATTGATAAGTGTAAATATTTAAAGCAATGTTAATTATTATATTATATATTATTATATTAAATAATTATATTACCACGTTATTCCCACACATCCAAACGCCTCTAAAGAGAATCTCAAAGTTAATTTAATTCGATTTGGTTTTAATTTATCTATGGCCATGTTATGACCACATTTAGTTCATAATCATACAGTACTGATATAAATATCATTTATGTAATATACTATGACTAACAAATTATATTATTAACATAATTATAAGGTACCGTCATCATCTTGCTATACACTCCTTTAAGATGAAAAATAAATCTACGAGCTTGGTTATTAGTTCGCCAATATAATCACTGATACCAGCAGAGATATTAAGATTTTATCGACTCATAAGGATCATAAAACATTATTATTATAATTTGTATTACTATCATACACACACTGTCACCTATATTATAGAGAAGCTAGGCAGAAGCGTCTCAAAACCTACTTTTTCCTAACCATAATATAGTTCTATTTACGTAATACGGGGCAAGCTTATTGACGTCATTCTGGCACTGTATACCTGTATATATCTGTATATTGTCTCATAAATAACAGTCCCATCCCTTACTTGCCTTGTACGCTAACCATGGGAAGAGATGAAGCTTCCCTATACTACTTCATGTAATAAAAAAAAACGAAATAAAAACTTGATTTAAATCCAAAGTTTATTTTTATACAGTAGTGGAGAGCGTCGTAGGTTCAACATTGTCATTGAAGGGACTTCAGCGATCCGACATGGGGACCTACTTGTGCATTGCTGCGAACCAGGTCCCTCCCACCAAGAGTCGTCGCTATGACGTTGCTGTTTTATGTAAGTACATACATGTATAGTTAATCTTTATTTAATCTCAATATTTTTTTAGTTTAAGTCAGTGATGTTGATATGAAAAAGTCACAATATTGCCTGTCTTTCTAGAAAAATCTCTAAATTTAATTGCAATTTACAAGATATTTAAGAACACGTACCAAAAAATTAAAATCGTATCAGAGAGTCTAAACTTAGAGTTAAATCAAACAAACTTGTTTTGAACTTCCTTGTTTGGAAGAACCAAAATACGGCCATAAATAGGGCTGATGATAGAAGCTTGTATAGCTAAAAACTTACTTTTATTTTTTTATGCGATACAATTTAATGCAAACGAGCAGACGGGTCCCCTGATGGTAAGTGACTACCGCCGCCCATGGACACCCGCAATTCAAGAGTCACAAGTGCGTTGCCGGCCTTTTAGGTAGGAGTACGCTCTTTTCTTGAAGGTTTGGAGGTCGTATCGGTCCGGAAATTACTTTGAGAATAGTGACTGTACCAGGTTGAATTGTAAGAAACTGACTAAATACTGACTAATTACTGTGTCACGAGGGGCTTCACAAACATTCAATCAACGGACACAAAGAAAAACCAGACTCGGGACAACTATTTGTAGATCACACAAATTTTTGTACCGTGTGGGAATCGAATCCACGACCTCCGGATCAGCAGTCAGGGACTCACTCATCACTGGACCACCATCACTAACCACTGGAACACCTTTTTTATTTTTGACTACCTGGCATCTACATATACTTTAAAATTACATAATAGTTAACTGTATTTTTTACAATGAATAATATTAATACATATAATTGACAATCAATAGTTATGACAAATATATAATTATCTTAATCAAAGAAATGAATTACCAATGTTTAAAAACGTAAAATGTTTTAGATATTCCTTTAAAAACTTGTCTCGACTTAATTGAGTATAATTAATTTTGACCCAGTTAAACTTTGTTGATCATTTCTTTTCTGTGGGTAATTGGGCTTATTTAGATATAGCGAGTAACCCATTCGTGCTTATTTAATGTTCTTCACTTGTATAGACGCCTAATTTTAACGCTCCAGTAGATCTAATTTTAAAGTCGTCTGTGTTTTGAGATAATACTTGCTCGACAGTACTCTCACAGTATTAAAATTATTTATTCTTTGTGTAGTTAGTAGAACATTGATATTCTGTGCCTAAGGCTCATGTTGGAACTATTCTAGACAAGTGTAAAAAAACATATACTTTATGCAGCAATTAAACACCTTGAACTGGAATGTAAGATTATAATATTCTATGAACCTAAATTTAAATGTTTAATTTAACAAATAAATTTTAACTTAACCTAAAATAACTTTTAACCTAAATATACCTTTTTGCGGAATGTCCCGGCCAACCATAACTAATGTCGCAATTTTGGCAATTTATTATTTTGTTTCGTCTCAAACTGATAGTATTCTGTCCTGAAGTGGGCACATAGAAAGAATAAATGCGGAACGAATGACAACAAAAACAAGTATGTAAGCTTTCTCATTCAAGTTTGCCTTAGACTTGAATGAGAAAGCCAACAGGGGTCGACCATGCAGAACATCAAAGATCCACCGATTGGTGATGTTCTGAAATCGTATTTTTTGACACAGTTGAGCCGATTGTACGAGTCGGTAGTCCGGTGGTGCTACGCGCTGCAGATATGCAAGTCACTCTACAATGTTATGTGGAGGCTTCCCCGAAGTCGCTCAATACTTGGCAGCGTGGAAAATCACATGCAGGTGAGTGAGTAAACGTAGAAATTTTTTTTAATGTTTAAAAAATAATTGGCGTCAGTTGTTTGTAATACACGAACAAATGACTTTTGCCCAGTAAATATAATAAGAAGGTTATCCAATTTAATATCTAGTTATATACTTATATTGAATAAAATATGTGCTCAATTCAGATATAAATATTTAGGTTATCAAAATATACATTTATTAATACAATAGCAAAAAGGAAGTTATTATTTATTTCAAAAATAGTAATCCATTTAGGAATTCAAATGAAATGAGTTTTTTTTATAGGAGGCAAATTGCTGAACAGTTCAAAATACGTTATATCAGAAGAAAATCTAAACGAGTACTCATTACGGATGAACCTTACCATCAATCGACTGAAGAAGGGTGATTTTGGAGATTACACGTGTGGAGCGGCCAATGCTTACGGAAGGGCTGAAGGTGTTATTACTTTGAAAGGTAAAGGAAATATACTTTCATTTCTATAAACAAATTTAATTTTTTATACTACCATGTCAACTATAAAATCTCATTATACTACAAAAAAACATATCTTAATAATTTTTTTATTCCGTTGTTTTATTGCTTCATGTTAAATAATCTATTTGAATTAATTAATATATTTTGATTTTCATCAGAGACACCTCAGCGGACTACGACTACAACAACAACAACAACGACCACTACAACAACATCCCGGCCGTCAACAACAACTGTTGCAACAACACGACTTCCCAAACGTTATCCTAAGAAACAGCAAGACCGCACTAGTCAAAACGCACTCGACTCCGATATGGGGCAAGCTGCTCTCAACAACGCCTTCAATTTCTACAGCAATGCCTTCAATCCAGTCAACAACACCCAACAACATAATGAATACGCACAGAGAACCGAAAAACAAAAAGTACGACCCACTCCGAGTTTAACACGTCACTATGTTGTGTACAGTAACGCCAATAAAATTTACGGATATATATCCATCATTATGCTGATAAAAGTCATCGTATAGAAAGAAATCAAATTTCTGTATTGTTTTTTAAAAGCGTTAACATGTAGTGATAAAAACATGGCTGTTGAATTTTATATGTATAAGGTACGTATTTTGAGGTTGTTGTAAACATTTTAGTGGATCTTGATGTTAATATTGTTATGTAAAAATATATTATTGGCGGCAGTTATGATATAAAATAACGAGTTTCAGCCTTAAAACGTTAATGGAGACAATAAATTACTAACCCAATGATAATATAAGGCTTAATTATTCGAACTTTATTCTGTAACTGATACTGACAATAAATAAATCAATTAAGTAACTTGAAAATTGTATAATATCATTACTATCATATCAAACCGCATATACTTATACAATATAATTAAAAGTCAAAATCGATAGACTTGCAATCGATGGAATATGTATTATGAGAATAAAAAACCGTTTAGCTAACATTTTTATTATCCTCGTATTATCATTCTATACTGTAATTAAGACATAGTAAGTAACGATGATATAACTGTATTTACTAAATAAAAATATGATAATAATAAAATTAGTTCATACAAAGTTTGTATGTGACAATACGATTGTAAAGACAATAGATAAAGTGTTGATAATGTTAGTTGAATTATATGTAAGTGCATTATACAATATATAGGTAGTTTATGGCGGCTTATTTCAATATTTATGTACCTATAGAAAAAGGACAACGAAAGTCATTGACCATTTGTATTAAGAAGCATTAAAAAAAAAACAGACAAAGAAACATGAACTTAATTGAATAATATCACTTGTCTCGCTCTGTTTATAAACCATATACAACCATGAAATGTATTGTAACCATGTAACAGTATTAATGTCTTAAATATGATTTTTGTATTTTTTTTATTTTAATTTCAATACTAAATACCATATATGGTTTTTATTTTAAACTAAAATACATTACGTGTTTGAAAAGTAGATACAATAAAAAATACTTTTATAAGTAAAAAAAAAGTTAGTATATAAATATTAATATTCGTAATAATACATTTATGTCTTCCGAATAGTATATTAAAGTAATATATTCGGCTCATTCGTGTTTATGAGTTACAATATTAGTAAGCGAAGTTCCTTTTGGACTTTAAAGTAATGTAGCTGTACGTACGTAGGTAAGTGACGAGAAAGAATTTATTCTAGGATAGTTTTACGATGAATACAAAATGAATTTTGATAAGAATTGATTCTACTGTAAAAAAATAATCACGTATTTAGTCGTATAGAATTGAGTATTATGTTCGATATGTTATGCCTGCTATAAATACATAAATAACTACTGCGTTATATAAACGATACGATATAAAAATGTATAAGATATAGATTTTAATTCAAAATATTATTAATTATATTTTGTCAGATAATATTACTGAATTCCACTAGACATTGACAATAAATAAGAAAATGTAAACATTACACTACATAAAAAAATATTACTTAAATCTTGATTAATTTTCTGTGTGTGTAAAGAATTGTTTATATTTTTATTTATATAACTAATATATAACTGACTTTAGATGTTTTATTTCATGCTAAAGATATTTTATGAATAATATTAAAATTAATGACAATAACACGACAATCATTGTAAATAAATGAATTCATGTGAAACCAATTTATGAGTATAAAATGCGACTATTTATCAATGTTAACTTTAAGATGTTGATATCATTTTAAAATAAAATAATAATGTAATCAGAGTAATAAAATTTACTCATGTTATTTATTTCTAATCCTTATAAGCTTATTGAAAGAAAACCGTGATTTACTGAAGTAGGTATATCATACCGTTTTAGTCATTCTTGCCACATCGAATATGGTACTAATCAGTTACTGGCTGTATGATTAAAGGCCCCCTTTTTCGCTGTCCCGATTCACTACTTAGTGTAGTTACGTTTTAACTGAAGTATAATGTGAAATTCTCCAGAAAGGAAAAGTAACAATTGTAACAACAGTTCAGACATAGACTTACTATTCTCTAATAAGGGAAACTGTATTCACCTTACAGAAGACCAAGGTTATAAGTGATTGATAGTTATAAATGATTCGATTTATTAGTGTGATAAACAAAAAAAAAGCCTAGCCGTGTGGTTGTTGGTGGAGTGGAATACCCCATTTCATCCCGCGGTTGTCGTGAAAGGCGACTAAGTAATCGATGGTGTAAGTAAATTACAAACTCGTTGCAATGAAGTATCGATTTAAATGAGACGCATGTTTGCAATTTTTAATTTCCTCATTCATTTTTACATTGCATTTTACATTACATGAATAGTATACAAATTTCCCGAATGTTTACTTATAAACGGTATAAATTTAAATACCTATAAATAACAGTTACACAAAACTAATGTGTAACGCGTAACGACAAAACAAATGATGGATGATTTAGTTAATTTTGAATCTACCATGAAGGGTTCCTGGTCTTGTAGAAACTATTTACAGTCTAGTGACTATCATGGTTAAATGAAAAGAGGCTACAATCGTAAATCAATGTTTTGGGTCTAGGTTTCAGAGGCCAGTCATGAAGGTATGTACTATATGTATATTTTTGTTTAGTTTAACAACTGTAATTAATAATGTTACTTAAAGAAAATCGACTCTATGAACGATAGAGTATTTAATTAATTCCTATCTTCCTACACAGTTAGTACAAGTTGTGTAATCCAAAATTAGTAGTAACAATGTAAGAATTAAGTCGGCAATTCAGTGATATTTTTCTAGTATGGGAGTTGCAAAATCACGGGCCGGGAAGCGCAGCATAGGAAATTCGTCAACAAGGTGAATAGACAAACTCGTAAGCATTGCAGTCGATAGTAGTTGTAGGCCGCTTTCAACTGTATTAAAATTAAGTCGTAAACCGTTAGGTAATTATTTCATTTCTATTTTGGTATCACAGACAAACAATATTGTACTGACTGTTTTGTTGGGCTCAGTATTTGTCGTAAATGTTACCTTGTTACTTGTAAATTCAATAAATAAAAAGAAAAAGGTCGTCTTTTAGGTTACTGATTGCTCTGTCTGAAAAAATAAATTTTGATGTTTGAATTTGCATCTACTTATCACGAAAGCAAAAAGTTGTAAGTTTGTACTGCTTGATTGTTTCAAAAACTAGGAACTAGTAGTGCTTAACTTTTCTCTCACTCAAATGTTCCCAGCCACTTAAAGTGCTAGATACCTACTTATACAAATAAACAATATAGGTAACATACAATACTTATTTTATTCGTCTATCGTATAAATTATTTATAATGCTACCAAAAAACATTTCTCTATATTAATCCGGTTATAAAGTACGAAATAATATAATATAATTGCCATGAAATCCTAAAAACAAACATCCATATTTCGCTTTAATTCTTTTAGTACTAAACCATTTTAGGTTTGGTTTAAATTTCTGATTTAAAAAAGAATGAGAAATAAAAACATAAAAAAAAAACAGCTTATTATATATATATAACATATGTATGACGAATACCTTGATGATTATAAGCTATGACGAAACAAAATGTTAGTTTTACAAAAAAAAAAAACTGTCCAAGTACAATCCACTGTACCTTAAAGTCAAACAATAACTAAGTACGTACGGCGTATAGTTATATACGTTAGACCTGTCTGATTAATATTCAGGCAATAACTAGTTGGACTTTCTAGTCCAATCCCAATAGACGTTGGAATAATAAGGCTAGGAAGAAGAAGATTGCTAGGACTTTTCGGCACCAGCCAGTTCGTTAGAGGTATCCTTCCTTCCTTCATCTTTTCCTTTCTATCAGGGAGGATAAATGAAAGGAAAGGATGATGCTGTTCCTGTCATTATACGCTAAAGTTTTCTAAATGATTCTTAAAAGTGGCTCAGTGTTGGAAATAGGCTTGCCCCCATTACGTAAATCGGACTAAATTATAAGTGGCAAAATGTGGCGTTGATTATGCCTCTGCCTACCCCTTCCGATATACAGGCATGAGTATATGTACATATGTATAATGTATATGAAACTTGCAATATTATACTAGTGAATTAAAGAACTTATAAAATATATTCCTGTAACCATATTATATTGAAGGCCCGGTCAAAAGTACCTTTAACCGACGAGCCTGTATGCGGAACGGAATGAAAGTTGAAGAATCGAGAAAGGTATGTCAGAATCGAAGCAAATAGAAGAAAATGGTCTGTGCCTTCCCCTATGGGAAAGGGGCGTGATATTATGTATGTATGTATGTATATCATATAAATACCTTTTTTTTAATGTGGAAACCCCTTCGGGGGTTTCACCGGGGTTTTCGGTGGAACGGTGAGTCGGAATCGAACCGACTAAAACCATATGCGCTTAAAATTGGAAGATCCGGGAACAGTTTTATTAAGATATCCACCGTGACCTGTTGTGAATACATACATAAAACTTCTACCAATATCGGTTGAATGGGTTGGAGGAGTTGAGTGGCATACACGCATACAGACTAAACATATACGTAAAGGTAAATAGAGCGTGTATGAAAAGTAACTAAGGTATGCCCCTTTGCCATGCAGACATGTATTTGCACATCCTTGTTTTAAAATAAGTTCCAATTTGTGGGCCTATATGTGATGCTTATGGCAAAAATCTCTCAATCTAAAAAAAGACAGACATATTGAGTCTCAAAAACATACTTGAACACAGTTAAATTGAAATAAAGTGTAACTATTGCACAAAACTTGCCCCACATTCCATTGAATACATTTATACGCACTCGGCGCATTCATAACTGTTGTTAAAAGTACGTCTGCAGATTCATACAAGTGTTTATTGGACTCATGCCCAATAATGTAATCATTGCAGTCAGGTGGATGTTTTTTCGGTCATAAATTAAAATTATTTGGAATAGCTTTGGGCCAAAGGCTAAGTAAAATTGGTTATTATTAAAAGAAGGAACACATAACAAATATTACGAAAATTAATATTGGATATTTATATAAAAATACTATCAGCAACTTTGATCCCCATTGAAAATGTGTGTGGGTATATAAAATAAATTTGCAGATAATAAAATATTTCTGAAATACTTTCAACTCTTACTACTTTGCTAAATTTGTAGTTCAAATATATCAAGACAGATAGCGCTAGTGTTACAGTTATTGGATATACTGTTCATAACTGGATATATACCAATAATACTGATACTTCTACGTAGCTTCAAGAATTTCGTAGCAGTTGACCAACTTAATTATAAAGACAACTGAAAGCTTTATATAAAATATATACTCTTTTCAGAATCTCTTTCTACTCATAGTATGAAATATAACTCTATTAAACAAAAGCTATTCACAATATTATACTTATGAATGTAATTTATTTTTAGCTCTATATTGTTTGCTAAGATGCATGAAAAAACAAGATCATCCTTTTTTATTTGTTCCATTGGCTTATAACGTATGTCACAAATTCCTGTTGTCCCTGTCTCATAACGCTTTTGTCAGAAGGCCATTAGGGTAACACTTACTTGATATTGTTAAGTTTATAATGATATTATTTTATTAGTTGCTGGACTTTATATTGTACATTCTGATCAAAACGTCTCGTTCAAAAATGTTGAATTCATGTAATTCTGTTTCAATAACTAATTACACATTTGTATTTTAAGTACTAGTACAATATAACAAGTTAACCAAGATCTTTAACAAAGTTAAGGTTAAGTCGTATCCAATTCAAGCAGAAATGTTCAGTACTACCTGATACTTCCTGGAGCTTATTTCTAACATTGCGTAGGTTTACAACCTATTTACATAATACGGCAGTCACTGCTGGTTCAATTTTGATATTTAAGATGTCTTCAGCAAATTTAGCCATCTCATCAATACGTTCAATTAAAATGTATCCACGAATCAGTGGTAACAGTAAATTAGAATACTTGTCTCGTCGTTATCGCAATAAGCAAGGGCTACAGACGTCGGAGCTTATAATTTAATTATAATTTTCATTGTAATTCAACACGTTATCGCGGTAGCAGAAGTACGTACCGGCTGCGTCACTACGTCACGTTTCTAAGTTCACCGGATTTATTTCCAAGTAATTTTCAGTGAGCATCTGGCGTGCGGTGTGAGAGATTCAGCTGATCAATATTCTGGAAGTCTCCTCGAAGAACTGAGAAATATGTCAGTCTCTCACTCAATCCGAGTGCAAGTTATTTGTAAGCGGACTGTATTATTGAACATACTTTATGTTAACCCGCGGATGATAAATTCGAAATCGATATGTGTACAGAATATATGAAATTGGAATGACATGAATTTAGGATTTGATGGCTTATTTAAATAAAACTTATTTGCACGACTTATTAGTTTTTTTTAATATAAATTTATGTGCCAGCGAAACCCGTACATACAGTTCTTATTAAAACAAGGAACAAGTAAAGAAGTATACAATTAAATACATAGCTCATGAGAGCTTTACTAATTTATTTTCCTCAGTTGGCACGAGTGGAAATGGGACAATACAGTTGGTTTTTGTATTTACTTAATTTAAAATAAAAATATATTAGTCGATTGTTGCCATTTACGAACATGACTCAAACTTATGTGTTTGTTCTGGAATTGGTCTCTTGTAATACTATTCAATAGAGTGCTGTTGAGGGTCATATAAATGATTAAAGCCATGCCATTTGGAATGCCTGTATATCAATGCGATTTATCTATTGATTACTACTTTAGAGTTACTTTAGAGTAGATAATTAAAATAAGATAAAAGACAAGAAAAGATAAGATTATTTCTTTACAATTGCTAAAAAAGTTAGAAAAGAAAATAACAACGATATATCGTTATTATTTTCTTTTCCTTTTTTTTTTTAAAGCCCACCCCGCAATACGAATAAGTTCCGTGTCTTGGGGATACAACATTCATACTACGGGCACAATGGATAACGACCTGGGGCAAATAATTGTGGAACACACAGCTTTTTTTTTTCGTCTGAGAATCAAACCCACGACCTCTGGCTCAGCAGCAAAAGGTAAAAAAACGCTAAAAGTATAACTGTACTCAAAAAGCTCCATCCCTGATTATATTATTTATTTCCATAACATTGTAATCATTTGCAATTGACAAGAAACAAAAAAGAACAAAAGTAAATAAAATATTTTAAAATGTAATAAAGAAATAAAAATATTATAAATCGGAACTTACTTTAGGAGTAATACCTCCGGTTCACGGGAAACCAGTAGACACACAACGCTTGCAGTGTATTGTTGAGTAAGTGAGGGTACCGACAGCCTAACTTAGGTACTTGGGTTCTGTGGTGTCTATGGGCGGCGATTGCAACTTACCATGAGGTGGCCCGACTTTTCTTCTGTACTGACCTGCCTGGGTTTTAATGTAAATATGCAATCAGGTCGGGATAGTTTTGCAATAGTGAAGAAGACTTCCTGTTTGCAAAAAAGAAAAGAAAAATGAGATTATTAAAGTTATTTTTAAAGTTATGGTAGTGATTTGTAATGCGGGAGTTGTCTTTTATATAAAAAAAAAACTATAAAAAACCTGTAAAAGAATAACTAAACCGTTCCTACTACCAGTTATTGTAACGAAACGTGACTATAACAGGATGGACTAAGATTATGTTGACGCTTTTATCAAATTATATCTGAGATGCTCGCCAGCCCCTCTCCTTAAATATACACTGGTAATAGTTGCCAAAACGTATGACACTATTACTCACATCTGAAAATTTATAGCCATCTCCATTAATTAAAGGTCTCAACTCGAAGCCAAAGTCTCTTAAACAATTAAGTGTCCTTCTACAAATATCGTGTGTTAGTTTTGGTTCCTATACAAAGTTGTGCACTTGTGGTTTGTTTTATTAGCTTTTGAAGTAAATGGAACTGAGTAGTAAATACAGTTTCTTCAATATAATCGTTAATAGATATTCAATTCCTTTTTTTCGTTATGTAAGTCTTTATTGTAGTCTCTGTATCTCTCTAATATTTTGTAGGTACTTTTAATATAAGAAAGAGACATAATGCTTCAACTTACGTATTAACAAGTAATATCTTTGTTTCATCTTAAATTAATGTAAATTTATCTTAGAAGTTCTTTATGAATTCATAATAATTGAAGGGAGCATTTTTACGTTAAGTTCCTTATTAATTTAGGTGGACCAAATTCAAATTTAAAAAACATAGGTGTTTGACACCCCAGACTACCCCATAGGGGTTACAGGCGTGAGCGTATGTATGTTCCCGCCATCAGCCAAAAAAAATGGTACTACTTTTATTTAAAATTTATATTATACAATACATCTATAAATATAAAACTTATTCATTAGTGTGACTATAATAAAACAACAATAACAATAATACCAAATCACTCACACACTCTTGAAACGGAAAAATAATGTTTTTTAATAGTCAGGGTTAACCGAAAGGGGTCTTAAAAAAATTGTGCCCCGTGTAATTTTGTTTAGATAATAATTAAAATTTATGTATTAAAGTGTAGAAACTTGAGAGGTTAAATGTCTACAGAAGAAAAGATAGTGCAGAAAATTAAGAGGTTACATGTCTACAGAACATATAATTACAAACAGCAATTAGTGAAGTCAAACTTAATCCAATAAAGCTAAATATAGCTAAGCTTCTTCTAATCCTCGTTCACTTCCTTAGTTGCTTTGCCTGAGACGGGGATCTAACTTCTAATCTTAATCATTGTGCAGTCGTCGAAACATATTATTACAGCAATATACAACTAAGTATCTTTATGTAGTCGTCGCTTTTCCGAGTATATGATAGAGGCCGTTTTAAGTAAATTGATTAACTAGTATATAGATAAGGTTCTTTAATGATATAGGGGGACAGACTAACCTACCCTCACTCACTTGGCAATTCAATTCAAGCATTTGATGTCAACCGGTTATCTGTGAGTATTTACTGCAATCGAGGCGGCCCATTATTACCTAAGTATGGATCTCCGACTCTTTAGTGTACACCAACAAAATGGTGTACAAAATAAAAGTATTGAAATACTATAAAACCCAACTACATTATTAAACTATCTTATTTGTTCGTTATCTCGACATGTAACTCTCACTCCTACGACAAATGATAATTATGATATCACACATGTCGAAATCCATCAGGCCGTTTAGGCGTGACAGAGAACAAACATACATACCCCCCTAATCGCGCAGTCTGTTAAAAAACGAAAATACTAAAAAAAAAAACCACAGTATAGTACCGACACAATTATTAGCTATGGATAACAGGTTTAAAAAAAACACAACAGTATAATTGGCGATACACACGACTTAGGATTATTTTCAGGCAATGATTCATGCAACGACAGGCGAAAAGGGAACGGGAGATAATGAACACTCTTCCATCCCGTAGGCACCGAAGAGCACCAGGCACCAGGCACTCGGCACCGCGCCGAGTGTTGTGGGTTCGATCCCCGCACGGGACAACACTTTGTGTAATCCTCAAATTGTTGTTCTGAGTCTGGGTGTTCTTTGTGTTCGTTGTTTGAATGTTTGTAAAGTCCTCCGCTACACAGGAATTTATCCTAGTGCGGGAGTGGTTTTTGAAAAAGAAAAGAAAGAAATAAGAAAGAGGTAAGAAAGAAATAAAGTAATAATCATCAATAATCAAAGTCATATTTACATCATAATAAAATAAAAATAAAATATGTGTTTCTTTTCATCGCTGCAACAGTTTTAGTTCAATGCGCACAAAATAAACGTATATGCATTAAAATTAATAGTTACAAGTAAATCGTTCGTATAGTATGTTAATATAATATTTAGGGCAGATTGTGGTTTCATATAATGCTTTGGCACTAATATGTAACTATGTTTGCTCCGGTAATATGTTGAGCATGTTGCATTAATTAGATCAATTACCACGATAGTGAAACAATTTTAGTTATAACATGCCCAATAATAATGGAAATACTGATTCATACACTTCATTCACACCACACGTTGAACTGTAAATTTTATTTTGCTATCATGCACTTGAAGAGGGTGAGAGTTCTAAATACAAAAGTAATTCATAAGTTGTATTACATAACATAGTTTGTGTAATTTTACCTAATGTTGTAATCTTACCTTTTTTGTTACCTATTTTTAAAATAGATTATCTTAATTAATTAATATTAATAACCTGGTTTATAAAAACTAAAAACGGGTTTCAATTGAAGAGTAAGAGTGGACGATATATATGTGTATTCACAAAGGACGACAATCAAACTCATAACCACACATTGTGTGACTTGACCTTATGAATTAAATTATTTGCTAAATAATAAGAAAATTTTTGGTGCTTTAAGAACAAGCTTATGGTGCCATTTCGAAAACAAAACTAAATGTTAGTTAACGATTTTTTTTATATAAACGTATATTCATTTCACATCATCAATAGATTTTTAATTAAAATATAAATAAATACCAATGCGTTGAGATATATGGAGACTCCTCATCTATGACGTACATTTTCTATTTCTATAACGTAATGTTTTCATTAAGATTGAATTTGATCTGATTTGATGAAACTGATCGCAGTTAAATATTAAAGTTTGTCATTGACATTCGTATTGACGAACTAAGTGCTCCTATAGTACATGGCGTAATTCGACACGAAAGATAAGTGGAGGGCAATCGCCTACCCCCTGGACATACCTTACGAAATGAGTTACATAATCATCTCTGGTGACAAGTTCTTGCTACGCCGTACATCTACATTTATTAATTGGAGAAACACTTCAAGAGAGGCGAAACGAAGCAATATTCCAAAATAGAATATACGTACATCTACCATATTTTTTTTACATGAGGATACCTACTCGGGCCGTCATCCCACCGGGGTTTTCGGTGGAACGGTGTTTCAGAATCGGACCGACAAAAACCACACGGTGTTCCATATTACGCCTTAAATAGGAGGAATCTGGGAACAACAGTGCATTTACTAACGACAAACACTCAAACAAGAGAGCACTGACTGAAAAGAGAAAAAGAAAACTTCGACATGTTGAATGGATTTAAATGTCAAAGTTCAGCGCAAAACAAAGGTCTATTAAGACTTCACTAAGTCTTTCATTTGATATGATTAAAGAATGATCAAATTTCCACATAAGACAATATCTCAATGGGGTACGCGGAATAACTGTATAATTAAGTAGGCAGGGCGGGCGCGATCGCGGACATGAAATATAACGCACTTACCGTACCTCGTAATATTGCGTTCACTTGCAATATGAAAATTTATTACAACGTATGTGTTAGTAGAGAAATAGATGGTTAACAAAGAATAATGAGAATCGTTCCAATAACTTACACACTTAGTAACTCTTGGAGTCCGTGATAAAGTGGCCCTCTTTATTGATAAATCTATGAGGTTAAACAGTATTCCTGTTTTTATTTCATGATTATTCAATCATGAAAAAAAAAAATCAGGAATACTGTTTACTGTTTACACATAAAAAAAGTTTATTCCAAGCCAAAATCGTATAGAACGACCAAGATTAAGACAATATGAGGAGTCGGTTGTCACTTATCAGGGACCCGTCTGTTCGTCTGTCCAACTACATATATCTTAAAAAAATATAATTACATTTACAAACAAGCACTGAGCATGAACTAAAAGAAACATCTAGTTAAGCCAAACTTCTGTGTTCCAGCCATCAGCGCTTTTCTTTTTTAAAATCTACTTTAATTTAATTTAAATGATTTAATTTAATTCAATTTAAATGAGGAGGTGGAGGTGTAAGTGTGAGAGTTTGAGAAGGAAAGTTACCTTTGTACATTTCATAGGTTTCAGATCAGAGTCCAGTAACTGGTTTTAATGTTTGAGAAAGTACCTGTAGTAAAGTCCAATAGTCTTAAAATGAATTCATCACGTTTCGAGTGCCTGACTTTGTTGTTAGCGTTCTATGAGCAATGATAATACAGTAGAACCAGCGTGACCCAAAATGCCCTATACAGGAAATGACTGGACGGGTTTCTAAACATATCCACTCTTTAGTTGAGTTTAATTTTACAACTATGGTAGCATCCACTATCAAGGAAGAGAAAACCGTTTAATGAAAAATATGAGAGAAGACCACATCATGCCTACTGTCAAGAACTCTTTGTTATAGAAACAAAATAAAGATATCGCTATCAAAAGAAGTGCATAACAATAGAAAATAACAAAAAGCTACAATCACTCCACTACTTTTTTTTAAGCCAGCAGCACTTAAAGTCCAAATTACAAAACATTCAGTGCAATGGGATAACTTATGATTGATTTTTTAATAAAATATGATGTCAACGACATCACTGTAAATAAACCGTATGTTACAAGGGTGAGGAATATTTGCTTGTACGTCAAAGTTTCTACACTATAATATTTGACAGCAAGGTACCGAATTTATTCTTAGGAGACCTTATGTAATAAGTTATTTAACTTATGTTTGTTATGGAAATAATTTAAGACTATTTTAATCTCAAATAATTATTATTAACTAGTAAATTTTCGTAAATTCAAAACTATTTCTACAAGATATTTCTGTAGTTATGAAATTAATTTAATATACGAAGTTAGTCTAAGAAAATTTACTTTGACTCTGTTTCAATAAGCGCGTTTTCAAATTAAATGACTCCAGGAGGAACTAAAGCGAGAAATAGATAAGATAGTAAATGGTTTCCAAAACAGAAGTGTTAAGTTTTTAGGGTCCATGTGTATAAGTATGTGAGACTCTCAATCCATCGTAACTTCCAAAGGCATAAACAGATTTAGATCTATGGAGCAACTTCAGAATCCTTACAGTGATACTAACTATAATTTTCCTTACGTATTTAGTTTCTTTTGCTGTATTAGGGATATGTCTACAATTTTCAACAACGGACGAAGTGGCTTACATCTTCAAACAACGAGCTCAAACCCAATGACCAACCAGAATAGTAATCATTAAAGATATGACTGCCTATAATAACATTTGCCCTCTTTCAGTTTAAGACTCTTAATTCCTCATGCGAAGGAATATGTCGAGAATCATATGTGGATCCTCGACATCGCGGTGGGCCGGCGTTTGGTACCGGCTGAGCAACTTGCGAGCGGCGCCGAGCAGGTGACCGAGAGGCAAGGACGGGCGCGGGCGCGGGCGCAAAAGCTCCCACTCCATATAAAACGACCGATCACCGCCTTATACACCTACTTGCAACAATATGTACCAGCGTTAAGTACAGTCTGCTTTTTATTTGGTCACCAACATCTTTTCCCGTACGTACCTACTACCGTAGCGATGAAAGTGGTCACCTCTCCAATACGCTCGTTCGAGTTCGATCCCCGCACGGGACAACAGAGGCATTAATCCCAGTGTGGGAGTTGTCTTTTTTTAATAAAAGAGAAAGAGAAAAGAGGGATAATAATATTATATTGGTATTAGTAATAGTAGTAGTTAGTACAAATTAGTGATTGGTCTATTTTTATTGTAATCTCGACCATGTTCAAACTGAAACTATAAATATTTCATAATTTGCATAGTACGAGTACATATTTAAATATATTTCCCTAATAACACAACATTTTTCTTTTTTTTTAATAATGTAAGAAGACAGACGAACAGACGGTTCACCTTATGGTAAGTGCGCCGCTCGCCTATGAGGGTGATGAGGGATTTGGGATGTGGGAAGGGGAAAGAGGAGAAGAGGAATGTTGCCTCCGTAAACCTCAATGAATTTGAGAAAATGCAACGTAAGCGTTGCTTCACCACTGGGTTTCTGTGAGGCCGTGGTATCGCACCGGTCGAGCTTGCCCATTCGAGCCTAAGCATGCCTCTACCACGATAAAGAGCGTGATTGAGTAACAAACATATATTCAAACTTTCGAATTTATAATCATATTAACGACTAATGAAAATTTATATCCATTTTTGTGTCGTATTTAAATAAATATATAATTATTGGCACCTTAATAATTAAAACCCAAAAACTTAAGTTCGCCTTAAGTAGATTGTTTTCTATACATCTTAAAATATATAGCTTTATTTCCCTGCATGTATGTATAAGCACAATATCCGGTCATATTAAAGTCCTTATGCGAGAGTGTTCAAAACAAACTCATCTCTTCAGTAAGTTACTTCTTAAAGTAATTCGCTTCTGGGACTCCAGAGTGCAAAAGTCGTACTTTATGAACCTAATTAAGTGTCGTATAATAAGCTTCAATTAGTGCTATGTTTATTTTATCACTATTGAGCCTTTGTTTGGTTATACATGGTTGATAATAATACGGTGTATTGATGTAAATGTATATTTAACCTTTTAAAGTACTGTCGTAGTCGACTTACGAGCCTTCTTTCAAGCACTACACACTTCACATACGTCCGTCTGTGCATCCCTAACTAAGCAAAACATGTTAACCAAACCGTTGTTAAATATACATATATATACTTTATATATATATATAGTTTATTATATTGTATATTAATTACACCATGACAGAACCAATGATTACACTCGTCATACAATTATTTGTCCTGCGTACGAAACAAAGACGATCGAATAAGTGAAGAAGCTGAGGAAGTTATCAACCTCTCCGCCGACGTCATCGACACTAATAACTAACTATATTTTAAGTTTTGGTAAGCTAATATAACAACAACAACATATAACAATAACAATATTCAACATGACATCTGATTGTAATTGTAATAAGTAGTTACTTACATTTTTCAGAGTTGAATCACGATCTTGTTTGCTATCATGGTACCACAATTACGTCTGTTGTTTCCCTGTTATTTACTCACTATTCCTTCCACTATGTTGTGGCTGCTTTAAGACCTCCTTGCCAATGCTATATGGTGTTGATGTATGCTATTGTTGTATGTGGAGGTCGCCGTACTATCATGATTATAGTTCTTTAGACTATCAGCCGACTGGATGTCACTAAAAGTATGAGACTGTAAAGGTTTTAATTCACAACTTGTTACAAAACGCAAAATATATTCATAGTTAGTTCATTGACTAAGTTTTTAATTAAGCTCACTAAATCAAAATATCATGACTCAAAATATATCTAAATGTAAATTCGCAATAATGTCAGCAAGTTATAACATTAATGTATTCTGTTTATTTTCATAGACTTGAATGTTTGAGTACAGTATGTTTCATGTACACTAGCATTATATCATTTAAATGTTATGTTACACCGAGTGAAGTTAATTGTATTTTGATTTTCAACTTCAAAATTAAGGCGATTCTTTCGAACAGAAAAATACATATATGTTAATCGTTTCATCTGATGCAGACTAAGAAATTCTTAATATAATCATACACATATAACCTGTAGTTTAGAATGACTCAGTGATACCCTTAAACCAGTGGTTAAAGGCCTTGGTCTACATATCGACTTAACCCTAGATTGGCGTGCCCAGGTAACTGATGTTACCGAGAAGGTGACTGGAACTCTCCGTGCCTTATATCGGCTAAAAAACTTCCTTCCCCTTAAAACTAAAACGATCCTAATGCAATCCTTAATAATTCCTATAATCGACTATGGTGATGTGTATTATTTCGAACTGAATGCAGGTCTTCTAAACAAACTAGACCGGTTTCTCAATAACTGCATTCGATTGATCTTCAATCTTCGCAAGTATGACCACGTGTCTGCTTTACGTTCCGAAATAAAATGGCTTCCTATTCGTCAGCGTCGTAATCTGCGAGCACTAACTTATCTTTTCTCGTTTCTTAACTCCCCATCTCCCCCTTCCTATTTAGCTCCTTACCTTCGTTTCTTGTGCTTTAATCACCATAGAAACCTTCGTTCCATAAAGAATAAACTTCTCTTATGCCCCGCTCATTACTCAGACTTCGTGAACTCTTCGTTTTACATGCAGTCAGTTCTTCTCTAGAATGCTCCCTCACTCGAAATCAGGATGTTCACTAATCGCTTTATATTTAAAAGAAGGGTACGCGATCTCCTTCAAAATGAATTGGCAGAATTGTCGCAGCGTTAGCGTATGATTCGATGAATGATTGTTGAAACTTATATTGTAATGGTATATTTGTGTGTGATTTTACTGGTATATTATATTTGAGTAATCCAATCCAATCACATAATTGTACACCTACTTATAATATTACCTTTAGAATATGTATATGTATGTATATATATATATATATATATATATATATATATCCGCCTGTGTACGATATGTGCATAAAGATTTGAAATAAATAAATAAACAAATATAATTTTTAAACAAATGATTTTTTTAAAACATAAATGTTTATTTGAAAGAAAAACAATGTACATGTGAATACTGCGCAGTCACTTATTATGTTTTTTATACCTATGTTGTCTTACAGTTCTGAGTATTTTATGCTCAATGTAAAGTCCTACCAGCTGTAGTGTAGGTATGTGTCGGGTCATTCGAGTAAAAAATACCTTAAAAATAAAAAAGTTATAATTTGAACACTACGATACATACGGAAACGGATGTTCTTTTTGAAATCTCTCGACTAACTGTATTGCGTTAACTTTGATTGGCTGTGTTAGTGGGGTTGCATGGGAGACGTTTGTTTGTGTATAGTAGTCTAAACAAATTTGTCGCCGTTGCCGGATATCGCACGATCAGCTGTTTAAAAAGATAAACTTTACGCTCTAAGTTTTTTATTATTCTCGCGTAAGTGGTTTTTATATACATACTTAATATATTTATAATACATATTAGCACGAATTCAGCTTATAACTTAGTACAATTAAGTGAAAAGAAAGACTGCCAGTTGACTAGTGCTCTTAAAATAACTTAAATTTCCAACTGCAATGATGAAAGAGTTATGAAAACTAAGTTTGTTTATAGCAGTATAAACCATATTTAATATTTACACTACAAAATCACAAATAAGTGAAGGTAGTGGACCTCCACCTACTTGTGATATTGAATATACTTTAACAAGTTCTGAGGAAACCTGGGTATCCCGCCAGATATTGTTGTTGAAAAAATTAACAACGTATTTGAAAGAAATCAAGATATGGTTTTGAAGTTAAAACTTATATTGCAATATTGGTTTGAAAGTTTCACTAAGAACAGTATTCATCAAAAGGTTCAAGTAATATTAAAAATTTGAAAAAAAATAAGATTATAGGTTACTAGATAAACTATTGGCAAATATTTCAGAAGAAAATTTAATGTGATAAGATGTAGTGACATGAGTTCAGAAAAGCATACCACAGTTAGGTAAGAGATAAACGCAGCTAAACACAAAGATTTATAATATTACTGTGATAATAATATTGTACCCGCAAAACATCATATTTTTTATAAAATTCTATTAGTAATGGCAAAAAGTGATACAAGATGTGATAAAAAATCTATTTTTCTTTATATTTATTTATTTTTCAAATTTTTATGAGTTTTTATGAGTAAATAAGTTAGTCGCAGTAACTAATACATAATAGTAATTTAAATGTAAATAGATCAATTAGATCTCTTGATAATATTAATTAAGAATATAATATTTATCGATTATACAAAATATTCTTGTGAAAATTTTCCCCTTAAAGAGGCATTCTTAACTTTTTTGAGGCATTTATTACAGCAAAAAAAATCTTTAAGGTCTTTTTTTTTATTTATGCTACCTTTTTATGATAATAGTGACTTTAATTTTCTGAAAACATTTATTTAAATCAACATTTTGATTTCAATTAAAACCAAACTAGTGTATATAGCGTTATTCTATTAAGTATTTAGCGCTACCTAATACAACTATTCTTTATATGATAGTCTCTGACTAAACAACGCCAACTTTAAAACATGTATGATATGGTTTATATTTCACGCATATTCTTATTAATTAGTAAAGAATTCCATTATCTCTTATGATAGATACACATATTTTTCAAGTACTTTGTTTCAATTACATTCATTGCCGATAAGTAAAAAAAACATAGTGCAGAATATAGCGTAGTGTTTTAAACATTGTTAAATAGATATTTTATGTTAACACCCGGCCAACTAGCACTAAATAAAAAACTAACACCAATGATAGATATTGAATAATAGCACTGTATAGTGAGACCATCTAGCAGTAGTGAAATTTATTATACATTATTTTTAGTAATAAAAAAATATCACAATTTTTCTTTCTAATGTATCTGGTATAAAATTGACTTATACGAGTTAGTAGAGTCTTATTAGCTGGTGTCGATTTATTAGAAATACATGTTTAGACCTGAGCGCCAATCGAAGTCACTTCGTATCACATTGCAAGCGAATGCATCATAGGTTGTCATAAAATAACCTATAAATATGTGTAAAAGCTCTTGAATATCACACTGAACTTTATTCATAACTACGTTATAACATATTCAACAATAATGAACGCACATTTCACACAGCTGCCTGTCCATTATAACAAGTGCGAAAGATACGATGTATCATTAAAAGATTGCTGAGATAATGAAAATACATGTTGGCATTAAGCTCGCTTTTGTGAATTTAATGCAAATGATTTTCATGGCCTATGAGGCTTTTATTAGTAGATTATTATTATATTGCCTATAAGACCGACAATATTTTATAAAACTGTGTCGTGTCATGGAAACTATTAAAACACAGGAGTAGATAAACTGAAAAGCAAAATGAACGATGATTAGTAAATAAATCTTATGATGGGTTATATAGTGTACATTGCGTCCGTGTCTTGCGTGTTATGCTTAAACAATCTTTTTATTTTCTAATAACTGTTTTTCTATAAGCAACTATAGTAAAAATGGTTTGCGTTCAACAACAAAATAATGATTACACATTTATTTTCTATAAAAGTTAGTACTCACAGTAGACCACAGTACATATGTTTTAAAAAGTTATAACGGTATGGTTTTGAACACCTGGTGGTAAGTGACAACCGCCTGCCATGGAGGAGTAGTAAGTGAGCTTTTAAAGGTAAAAAGGAGAAGATAAGTTGGTCCTCCGGTATCCTCACTGTTTCGAAAATTAAATGGAAAACCGGTAGACAACCAATGCTAGGGTAGTCTACCGGTTTTCTGTGAGGCCGTGATATAACTCCAGTTGAGCAGGCCCGTTCATTGGTCGTAGCGTGATGGTTTATAGCTTATACGAGTATTATTTCTCAATAAATTTTCTGTTTAACACAAACAGTTTTTTATTTAATTTGGCCACTTACAGTGATTGGCTCATTTAGATGAACAAACAAAAAAAAAATCTTCAGCTTTGTTAATATTACAGAGAGGCAGAATTTATTTGTTTGTTTGCTATAAAACATCTCGCTGCCACCCTTAGGAGTGGAGCATTGAGACACCTGCAACTCAAGTGTAGTAAGTGAGCTGTCCACCTTTAAGGGTGATGAGGAAAGGGGAAAGAATAGATAATCCTCTTATGGAAAGAGGAGGAGAATGAGTGAAGGGGAAGTTGGGCCTCCGGTACCCTCACTCACTCAGCAACACAATGTAATTACTTTATGTCTACCGGTTATCTGTGAGGCCGTGGTATAACTACGATGGAGCAGATCCCTTCGTGCCTAAGCATGGCTCTCCAACAGTGAAAATTCGGTTTTTTGTAAATCATCATGGTACTGCCCAATGGAGTGGAGCTGTAATCATAAATGTCAAAATATCATAATCAGCCAACCATTGTCCACTGCTGGACATAGCCACTTTCAATATACGCCTCTGAGCTTCAAAATTAATTCAATAGTTGTTAAACAGTCACGAGTTTAAACATACGCCTTTTAAACCGCGTAATGTGTTTATATTTTGCATTCAGAAAAACCATATTTTTATCACTTCAAACATTAAACAGGATTCATACAAGGCTTAAGTCAACTTTGATATATATACTTTATTTTATAGGTTATAAGCCACAAAGAAAAACGTTCACACACAAAAGTCCAAATCTAACAACAATCCAAGCGTTGCCAAAATGAAACTAAAATGTTATTGTGTTGGAAATACAGTCGTAGTACGTTAGAGAAAATCAGATCGGGTGGCAGTAATACAGGGCGTTAGATAATGTTTCCTCTCGGGAGGAATCCAACGGTCGACAGATAACACCACGACCTCGGATTTGTCTCTCCGATGTTCCGCTCCGTAATAATATTACGAGCGGTTATTTAGACCTTTGTCCGCCGTTCTTTGGACGTCACGTGAAACGCTATAAGTTTACGAGTAACACGGCATGATTGCGATTAATGTATATGTGTGGCACGGTGGCCGCTTTGCATGTTTTAAAAGCTTTAAATAGAGGCTTTTTACTTGTTTAAATTCTGGTGTATACGATCTTGTATATTGACTAACCGAACATTATATTATTTAGTTTACTTAAAATTTAGATTTTCTTGAATTTATTCACCACATTTTTTTTATTTTAACATTACTTGGACCATTTAGTTAAGTAATACGTAGCAGGATATCAATATATTTAATTTAATAACACTTTAACTACTGCCACGGGAGTTCTGTAATCAGATGATATCGAGATGTAGTAAAAACAATCAATATTTAAATTTGTATAGTTCGTATCGTAGCTTACGAAATCTTAAAAAAATATATTCCCTTGAAGCGATAACGGGCTTCGTATATTTCGTTTAAGTGCTTATGTGAAATCCTACTTTCCATAAGAACAACTCGTAAACTTAGAGGTTTCGATGTCGCATTTCTTCAATATAGTATTATGGTATGATAATACTGCGAGTCGGTCACATGAATCACAAGGTTCTTCTCAGCCGAGTCTTTGTATTCAGTTTGGCGGATGACGATAACCTTAATGTAAGCGCCGTCACGGCTGGTGGTCCGAAGAAGGATCGCTTTTGTCGTGGTCCCTTCCGCGCGCCCCATTCTTTTCTCTTTATACCGTTTCTCACTTGAGTAATTCGAGGACAATAAACATTTATTGTGCTCGTTTATTTGACAGACGATGAAGAAATATCGAATGAGTGAATTTGTTATATTTGGCTGGAGGGCCTCCGCAGTTGTTTAACGATCGCCTATCTTAAAAGTGTAAAGAATAAGAAAGTAATATTGTCATTTTTAAGACAAAACAAATAAGCAAAATATATGCAGATTCGTGGTTTTATCTATTCTCAACATGAAACGTCTGTATTCGTTTTTACGAGTTTAATTTTGCTACAGTGAATGGATTTTATCATATAATAATTAACTGTTAGTTTGACTTATTTAAGTAAGAAAAGAAGGAGTGACACTTAAAGTTCTCTAGCTTTTCATTATTATTAGTGTAATATATAAATTTCTATTTGTATATTGTCTTTCATAAAGTGTTAAGTCGTGGAAAGCTCAACGAACAATAGCTTTACACAACATACCTACTGGTATTAATTTAATACACTTATAACTGTATTTTCAACAGTAGCTAATCATCTTAACAAGGTACATAGGAACGAACAACACAAGCCAGCATTTGTATTCAGTTTGGCAGACTACGATAACTTTAATCCGGGTAAAGTGTCACCTTGAGTTGCTTAAGAAGAAAGAACCTTTGTCTGGGAGTAGGGTACTTTGACCTTCTTATTTTTTCCGTCAGGTTTTCCTCTATTGTCACGGGGTAATGTAAAATCCAGCCACTAAAAAAGCGAGCTTTTCTTCGGATTGAAGTGAACCTAGACTGTTTCGGTGCTTCGTACAGCCAGTCGACTTGATGGATTGTGATCGAAAGCGTCGTCTATCATAGTACAAGTACTTGGTCATTTAACGTTGCGATATATCGGTGGTCAGAAGATTTAAAATGCTATTTGTTTTCCTATTTAATTATCGGATGTTTAACATTTATACATTAAACAATGAAAGATTCACAAACTTATGAATATTTTTTTTTATTTTTTGAAGTTTTTTATATTTATTTTTGCATGAGGTTCGCAATTCTTTGCAAGTTTTTATTCGTTATACATACTTATCGGTAATTAATATAAATTAGAAAATAAAGAGTTACAGAGTCAATGTTATTATATATAAATTACTAATCAATATAGATAGTAGTTTTAGATAAGGTTTTAACAAAAGGTGAGGAAATGACACGGTTCCTTTTAAAAAGTTGCAATGTACGTGACAAATCTTTTAGTTTCGACTTCAGATTGAAAACTGCGATAGAGTCGGCCTCGACGTGCTTCGAATCTGCTATTAGGTTCCCATTTAGAAATAGATGCAGGACTTTATAGCTATTATATTAGAAATATTGGCCAAGTAATGTTATTTTATTACATTGTAGTCACGTTTCTTACACTTAATACGTACCGCTACAATGCAATTATATTGACAAGTACTTATCTGAATTAACACAATTAGATCAGGCAGTTAGAATTAAAACTAAACTTTTAACTGCACTGATTTATGTGGTCATTACTTTGCGTACACCTTAAATTGTTGTTGTGTCAGAGTATTTTTTGTGTCTGTTATTTGAATGTTTTTAAAGTGCCCCGCGGTACAGTAATTTATCCAAGCGCGCGAGTTTTAAAGAAAAAATAAAAACGATTGACTATTTACTACGCTCTGTTGTTTTCTATTCTATGAATATTATACATAGAAAAGGCTACATGTTCTAGACCTAGCAAAAGGTAGTAGAGCCACGCTGATTTATTCAGCAGGAATGGGCCGGCTCGACCGGGGCAGTACTACCCTCTCACAGAATACCAGCCTAAAGTGACAACATTCGTGGTGTCGCCTTTCGCTGGTGAGTGAGAGACCGGAGGCCCACATCGATGCAGGGGTGACAGTTATCGTGGTATGTGTGTGAGCAGTGGAGTGCTGTAGAGTCATTGTGAGGGTGGCGTGGATCGAACCGTCGGCCAGGGAGACCCGTAGAAACGGTGGTGCCGCTGGCCGCCCGCGGCATAGAGAGGGGCCCAACCACGGCTAACCACCCTGGGAGGCTGCCCCGTCAGGTCGCGCATAATCCACGGAGTGGCTCGTCGTGCCGGTTGGTGACCGGATGGTGGGACCCGGCGACCACTTCCGGGAGGGTACGGGGGCCCTTCCGTCCGGCGGTTCGGTCACCGTCATGCTTCACCGATACATGATGACACAGCATTTTTAGTCTCAGTTTACATTGCCACGATGACTGTCATGCCTTTTACGCCCCCTTCCTCTTCTATCACGGCAGCTCAAAAAAAGAAAAGTGGTCCTACAGCGGCATCCTCCTCTCCCACCAACCCGCTTTTTGAGGTGGAGTTCACTAACATACGTGGACTCCATGCAAACCTCAGCGCCGTACACCAACACCTCGAGACGGCTCGGCCGGCCATGCTCTTTCTCACGGAGACACAAATACGCCGCCCTGCCGACACGGCATATCTCCACTATCCCGGCTACGTGCTTGAGGAGTGCTTCCTCGCAAGGGCTGGAGTGTGCCTTTTCATCAGGGCGGATGTTTGTTGTCGCCGTCTGCACTGCCTAGAAGACACATCCTTCTCCATCCTTTGGCTCCACGTGGATTTTGGCGCTACGAGCCGGATTTACGTGTGCCTCTATCGCTCCCATTGAGGAGACTCCGAGACAACTCGACTCTTTGACCACCTGAGTCAAGCAGCGGATAAAGCGCAGGAGCAGTTTCCGACCGCCGAACTGGTGTTTTTGGGAGATTTTAACGCCCACCATGAGTCCTGGCTGGGATCTTCCAAAACTGACCACGCTGGTCGAACTGCCCACGCATTTGCTCTCACGCATGACCTTACCCAACTGGTACTCCAGCCCACCAGGATACCAGACATAACGGGTCAAGCGCCCTCTTTGCTGGACCTACTGCTGACGAATCACCCAGCGCAGTACAGCGTATCGGTTCTCGCCCCTCTGGGATCCTCCGACCACTGCCTGGTGTCGACCTCAGTGCCTCTAGTTACGCCTCCACGACCTGTGGTAACAAGGCGGCGGTTATGGCACTACTCGTCAGCAGACTGGGATGGAATGCGGGAATATTTTGCATCCATCCCGTGGGCTCAACGCTGCTTTAAAGATAGGGATCTGTCGCAAAGTGTGTCTGCCGTGACTGACGAAATCACTGTCGGTATGGAGTATTATATCCCCTACAGTGAAGTCGCCAGCACGAAGACCCGTCCCTGGTTCAATCGCGAGTGCATCCGGGCCGTTGCTCAAAAGCAGTCGGCCTACCGCGCATGGATCAGGGCTCGCGCACATTGTGACCCAGACATTGATCGCCTAAAAGCAGCACTAAACAGAGCCACTAGGGAATGCAAGAGGGCTTACATCAGAGCAGATGCCCAGCGCATTGCACGGTTTGGTCAAGAACTCGTCGCGTACCCTACGGGTAGCCGTAAGTTTTGGCGATTGGCCAAAGCCGTGCAGTCCAACTATTGCCAACCTTCGCTGCCGCCGTTGAACTACCCTGACGGATCACTGGCCCACGAGCCGCAAGAGAAAGCGAATCTACTAGCTGACCTCTTTGCGGCTAACTCCCGAATCGATGACCGTTGCGCGCACACGCCCACCATTGCGTCCTGCGACTCCGCAATGCGGGATATTCGCATCCGGCAGAGGGATGTCCGTGCGGAGCTTCGGTCACTCGATGTCCGGAAAGCCAGTGGACCCGATGGTATTCCGGCGGTGGTTCTTAAGAACTGTGCACCTGAGTTGTCTCCCGTACTAACGCGCTTGTATCGCCTGTCCTATTCCTCAGGAATTGTTCCGGAGGCCTGGAGAGAAGCGAATGTTCAACCCATTCCCAAAAAAGGCGACCGCTCCGATCCAGCCAATTACCGACCTATAGCCGTCACTTCCATACTCTGTAAGGTGTTCGAGCGGATCATCAACACCCAACTAATCCGCCACCTAGAGGATCACTCCTTGTTAAATGATCGGCAATATGGTTTTCGGCCGAACCGATCCACGGGTGATCTTCTAGCGTACGTCACACACCTTTGGGGTGAGGCTATGGATAGGCATGGGGAGTCCTTGGCCATCAGCCTCGACATTGCCAAGGCCTTCGATAGGGTGTGGCACCGCTCGCTTCTCTCCAAACTTCCTGCATTTGGTCTGCCACCTAAACTCTGCAACTGGGTTGCTGCCTTCCTCGAAAAGCGCCGCATTAGGGTTCTCTGCGACGGCGCGGCCTCAGACTTCCACGAGGTAAGCGCTGGTGTACCTCAGGGCTCCGTCCTATCGCCTACGCTGTTTCTTCTGCATATCAATGACATGTTGGCCCTTGGCAATATACATTGTTATGCAGACGACAGTACAGTGCACGGGCGATATTTCGGGCATCCTACTGCCAAGCTGGCAGACGTTGAGGAAAAACGACAGGAGCTTGTCGCTGAGCTCGACCGGGTCTTGAGCCGCATTTCCCAATGGGGCTGTGAGAATCTGGTCGAGTTCAGCGCCAAGAAAACACAAGCGTGTGTGTTCTCTAACAAAAATTCTCCATTCCTTCCCCTTCCTACTCTTCAGAGCACTCAACTGCCACTGCAGGATAGGCTTAGTATTCTGGGTATGGATATTTGCCGGGATCTCAATCCGCGCGATTACATCGAGAGTGTCACTAAGGCGGCCTCGCGTAAGCTCGGCGTTTTAAACAAGGTGAGACGGTTCTTCTCGCCCGAGCAACTGTGTCTTTTGTACAAGACCCAGGTTCGCTCCTGCGTGGAGTACTGCTCTCATCTCTGGGACGGCTATGCGCAGTATTTGCTCGACGCTCTCGATCGGTTGCAGCGGCGCGCAGTCCGCATTATCGACTGTCCTGAGATCACCCAGTCTCTTGAGCCTCTGCAGTTGCGAAGAGATGTCGCCTCTATGGCAGTCCTCTATCGCCTACATCACGGGGAGTGTTCTGATGAGCTCTTCCAATTGGTCCCACCTTCTCCCTTCCTCTACAGGACTACACGTGCTGGCCTGAGGAGTCACCGTTTGTGCGTCGAAAATATACGTACCCGAACTAAACGGTTTGGCTCTTCTTTCTTGTGCCGATCGGTAAAAGCCTGGAATTCTCTACCAGCGCACGTGTTTCCTTCCCACTATGATCCCGGGTCTTTTAAGCGGGGCGTGAAAAAGCATCTCACCAGGCCGCCATAGTGTGGGTCACCATGCTGCATTGACTAGACATGCAATGAGGATGGTGACCACCACTCTTTGACTCCACCTATTGCTTTCCATCAGGCAAAGTGGAGTCACTATGGTAGGCTAATATAAAAAAAAAAAAAAAAAAAAACCTCAGAAAAATATATGTATGTACGTATGCATTCACGCCCATGTCCAGTAGAGTTGAAAAAGAGTGTCCATGACATTTCTAGTCTGTTGATCCTCCTGAACCTTCTCTATATAATCTAAGTTCTCGAACTTTCTTTAAAATTTGTGTGACTGACTCCTACTCCTGACAATTTAAAAATACCTGTACTTTTTTTTTTATGCTACCGTCTTATACGACCCGTCAGTTCCTCTGTCCCAAACGTCACTTTACGGTGTTCATTAATATTTTCACCGCAAGCCTGGTGCTATTACAAAGACGTGGCTGGTTTATGTTTCGTAACGTTATGATAACCGATAGGATTATAGTTGCAGATTATGAGGTGATAATCCAGGCAATTCCATTGAACTTAAAAATTCAGTTGGACAGTTGACAACGTCAGCTTGGTTAGTAACGGAATCAACCGATTTGTATGTCGTCAGTTCACCAGCTATCTTACTTAAATTCGAAAACTAATTGAGTTGACGTCAACGTTTTTTGCAGCCAATATAACACGTTCACTTAACCAAACATTATTTTTATAATTTACAGCAATGTTTGGGAAAACCATCTCGATGAGTTCGGTTTTTGATTCAGTAAAGTGTCAAAAATTTGCAGGGAATGTAATGTAGCCAGACGATGTGTCAACAGGAAATTGCCATTACCAATATCGAGTAATTATGATATGATATGATACGTATTTCTATAAAATGGATGACTTAAAACATGCATTAAGTTCGTTGGCTGTCGTTGATCGAGGCATTACTGGCAATGTTTGTTGAAAAGCACCTGCCAATAGAATCATCGCTCCACCAAACCGATTTTGGTTGTTTCGTAAATCTTTAATTGTGCGGTCTAATGCCTCCAAATATTTTGTGTGCCATCGTGCGTTCATCCCAAATGATTAATCTACTTTGTTGCAACATTTTCGCCATAGCAGAAATCCTCAAAAGGTTGCAAGTTGGAGTTTCATTAACTTGCATGTTCAACGGCAATTTGAGTGTTGAATGAGCTGTTTGACCGCCTTCCAACAACGTTGCTGTAATACCTGATGATGCAAGAGCATTGTATTGTGATCGAATCGTTGCCAAAATCAACGAAATCAAAAATGATTTTCCACTTCCACCGGGCGCATCTAAGAAAAAAATTCCACCAGTTTCATTGTTCACTACTTGTATGAGTGTATTGTAGGCATATTTTGTTGCTGATTTAAAAGGGTACGCTTCTCTTATTGTTTCGCAATCGTATTGGGTTTCGCGTCACAACTCTTGATTAAATTTTTTTTAGTTGTCATTCCTAATTGTAATAACCCTTTGTTGGTAAGTAAACCTGCATTCAATGTTCTAAGACGCATCTGGTGCAATATATCTTCGGCCATATGATCTTTATATTTGTTCCACATATCAATCGGTGTAGATTGGAAGCATGTGCATAAAATTATAACAAACAATGTTCATATTTGATTACCATTTGACGACATTACAGCATCTTTGAGTGTGTGGTCCCAATGAGCGTCATTCTCTAGCAATCCCATTTCTCTGTATGTGCCGCATAATACACCATTAACAATTCGCAGATGTTGGAATGATGTTGGGCTACGAGTTTTAACTAACAGTAAATGCAAATAAAAGCACTCGTCTTGAACGTTATCCTCGGAACAGAGCCTGGTTCAACCTGATATATGTCAATCGCTCTGTCTCAACTTTCACGTACATATTCACAGCATATTGGTGAAATAGACAACTGATGGTTCGGGATTTTCCCGAACCATCAGTTTGTATGAATACTAATATAATTCAATGAATAAACTGTTGTTTAGTTTCGGTACCTGTAACAATTTCGTCGTTTTATTAAGATAAATTATCGTTATGATTAAGGCAGTAAACGTAGACTTAACATCTTTAAAAAAATATTTATATATTATTTTTTTGATCGATTGATTTGATCGATGTTTTTCTTACTGACGCTGTAGTTAATCGTTCCTCCGATGTAAAATAATATCTTTCACCCACGACGACAATAGCGACTTTATCAATTGTATGCGCATTAAAATGTCTTGCGTGTTGTCAATTTTGTGGTTTCCAGATGGCATGCCATTTAATGTAACCAATTTGTTGAGTTGATGGAAAAATATTTGGAGTTGTTAAACAATCGGTCTTTTCACTGAATGTGGTAACGCTGATTGACCTTTCTTGCTGAATCACCCATAAAATAAATTTCAAAAATTTGTAGTTACTCGTACTGTCCGGCGTTGGCAATAAGGAACCTGTTTGACAATATTATATATATTTGACCCTGAATCTGCAACGGTAAATAGATGTAAAATAGGTAAATGTAAAATTGGTGCTAAAACTTTAATGATTCACATTACACTGACCTTGAAACTAAGCATAAAATTACCTCGAATAATTTTTGTTGAAGCAAATAAAGTCATTTGAAAGCAATTATAGTATTTGCTGGATAACTTATACTTTTTTTATATTATTAATTATATACTGAAAATTATAATTAATAATGTTGATACAATGAACAACTTGCATGTGGTGTTTGCCTATAATTGGTTGTGCAGTTAGACTTAAGACATAATTGCTTGTATGTTCTGTTGTATGTTCTAATGTCTGTTAACAGTCAAAAATGTTTGGAATCTGGCCCATTTCCAGAAATCCATGAATGTAGTGGGTCTGGTGGCACTTCCAATGGCATCAATTTGACCTAGACGCTAACGCAAAACAATTCAGGGGCTTCATTTTTGAACTTTAATGCATTGCATGCACAATGTGAACATACAACGTTCATAGGTCCCATAGCAACAATTTATTGTGATGTTATCGATTGCCACGTTGTAAATGAATGCTGCTCGTTGTGGATCAAATGCAACATTTCTATGTTCTTGATATCGATTCCGTTTAACTTCATTTCGCGCTTCGTGTTGCTCATCAGCTTGACTTGCTTTTAAATATCTTTGAATTGCGGCATTGCGAGTTCTGCAACTTATGTTTGTACGTCTATTTCTTGGCATTTTTAAAATATAAATTGCAACTGAAAATTATAAATGAACAAACTTAAAACTCTATAAAATTTCCGATTCATATATATATTCCGAAATATAACTCATTATATAAATATGGTTCCATCATAAAATCCTTGATCCCGACCGATACAATTAATTAACGCAAAAAGAATATAACGCTTCACTATAATTATCAATTCAATTCTTCATTGTGGCCTTTGTGGAGATGTCACCACAATTTTGCCAATGTCAAGTTTTTATTATTATTATTTATTTATGGACTCTTTCTCGCGTGTATAATCAACGCAGAGATTCTGCCAATGTCAAGTATTTCTAGAGAAAAATACAGTCTATAAAAATATGATCGCCATGTTGGTCGAAAACCGACATGACAATCATCCGCTATAATTATGCAATCTTTGTAAACGATATTGGCGTTGTGCAATACGAGTACGTCTCTTACTGTCAAACAACTGACAGTTATTTCAAACGTGCTTAGCAAAGAGTATATAACGCTGGGGCTAAGATCACATTTAAAAAGTTTATAATAAATGTCGTTAAGTTTTCCTAACTTTTTTTAAGTTCCCGCGCAATTTCCTTCTTTTTTTGTATAAGAACCTACGAAGTATTAGAAACCATTGAAAAAAAAGTTGAATAAAATCGGTGAAGCCGTTCTCAAGTAATAGCGTGACCATGAGAAATAGGGGTTAATTTTTCTACATATACATATATGATTAATATATATAGAATACTATATGTAAGAAATAGGCATAAAATAATAATAATAGTATAATTAACTATATTATTTAAACCATTTTAAACTGCTTATGGATTAAAGATTATTTATTATAAAAAAATGGATGAATTTTAGCCTTAGTACACAACTGCCCACCCCTTCAGGAATACAGGCATGAGCGTATGTTACATACAGTCATGCCTGAATCCCGCTTATTATGTATTTGGGATACGAAATAGGGGGCAAACGAGCAGATGGGTCACCTGATGGTAAGCGAGTAGCTACGCCCATGGACACCTTTACTTTTGAAGCTGACGTTTAGTATACAAAAAGTAATAAATTAAATACGCACCCATGCTATCGATGAATCTCTGTCAGCGAACTGGTAATTTGTCAATACCCTTCAAAAAGATGTCGGTATAGACCCGTCATGGAGGATTGGCGACATGCCACTCTCTCCTACCGGATGACGCAAGTGCCCACGACTCGGCTACTTCGGGAAGTACCTGTGTCGTATAGGCCGGAAATTAACAACTGTGTGACACCACTACAGGGGCTGCCGCGAGGATACCACACTCCGTGTCTTGGTAGAGAGCTCTGCTGCTGCTCTGTGAAGCAGGTCCGAGACGGTGGTGCGTTGTCTTCAGCGCGGGCCTCTCGAAATCAGAGCTTGGATCATACTATAGCGGGGTCGCCTAGTTCAAAAAGGCTTCCAACTCTGTCGGGGTTCCCAGGGATTTCCTTTCTAGGGTGCTAATGAGGTCCCGACCAGAAGACTCCATGACGGAACACTGAGTGGTTTTGGTCAGTTCGAGTCCAACATACCATCTCACCGTGAGGCCCCGGTAAGGTGACTATCCGTGGGGGCTTCCACACAAAAAAAAGTGTACGGGACATAACAAACTCTTTACAGGCATTTGTACTGAAGGTAGCTGCTAGCTGAAAAAGCTGTTATAATTCAGCTTCCACTATCCCTTTTATCATCGTTGTTGGCTTTAATTTTCGGGTAGTACGGGGTTCGTTTTTCATTTAGAATTCCATACTTTTATAATAAAATTCATTTTAATTAATAATATCAATATCATTCCCACCTAGGACAAATATTTGTGTGATAATGACGAGTATTTGTTGTGTTTGGGTATGATTTATCTATAATATGTGTTAAGAAATATATAAGTATAATATATTTATCATATTTATCATAGTACTAGCTCTGCTTAGTCTGCGTCTGGGCCGTGTGTGAGATGTCTGAAGTTGTTTTTATTAATATTATTATTTATTTGCTTCAAATGTGGTACAAAAGGTCTAATGTTAACTATTAGTGGAATACACATTTCCCTAAGAAATTTTAGCATGCATATATTAGTTGTAAATTTAAGATTTTAACATATAAACTAACAGAATAACAAACATAAAACTAGCAGATACCTAAGGCACTATACCTAAAATTCGTTTCTTAAAGCATTGAAAAACGGCAACTTCACATTGAGGTAAAAACTTATTATTACATAGCTACAAGATCCCTTATATTCTATCAAGGTATCCATTTTATAGGGGTCTGCAACATTCACAAGAGTTAATTATTCCTTGCAGGTAGTCGTAAGTGACGCAGTAAAATATTAAGGTACGGAGGACTCATTTGCTAGACAATTAAAGTAGTATTAAATAATTTCTTCAAATAAATTACTTATATAAATACATCTTACTAATAGTCTGTTGTTAACTCTCTAATAATAGTCGACTAACTAAAAGTAAATAAACCTGATGAAGCTAATGAAACTGTATTATGAAAATATTAGTACTGAAATAGTTCTAATTGTTATTTTAATTACTGTTGATTATCAAAATTCAATGGCTTTTATCTGTAACAATAATGTAGGTGTAGATATAGTTAGTAGGTGTTTATGTATTTTCTTATATTCAGAACGCTGAAAAAAAAAGTGTTAGACGTAAGACACGAGTTGAACACCTACAAAAGAATTTTTAAAATAACATTGAAAAGGGTTGGAAATGGTTTGATAAATGAAAACGGAATACTTTTAAAATTAGAATTTGGACTAGTGTTTTGATTTATTTGATCTTTGTTTGACAACATCAAAAATATGTATTATATGCATTAAATATGGATTTTGTTTCTCAGGACATATTTTATATGCGTTTTTATATCATTTTATTTTTTTTGGAGAAAAGAAATCCATCAGGTAATATGAACTTTATAATATAAAACGTTGAATCTGTTATAAATTATTAATAACACCTACTTTTTAATATTTTCAATAATTACTTTACGTATTTGCATAATCGTTAAAAAATATTCAGCGCTTATGAACAGATTTCAAGTATATATTAAAAAATAAGCTATAATAGGAAACTTAAGATTGTACTTTATACGCCCGCCATTTTGGTGAGACGTATGACGACAGAGTCTATAACACTCGTGAGTCACAAATACTCCTAGACAAACACATTAACACTTTGTGAATTTGGCATTTGCTGTTGCAGACTTTTACGTCACAATTGTTCTGACCTCTTGCGTCAGTTTTCAAATATTTGAAGTTCTCACAGTTATTTTGGTCAAAGACTATACTATTTGCGCTGTAGGATGGTGTGGGTGATAGTTTCAGTAACGTTTCGTTTCACTCTTGAAAGTTGCCGCGATTTAGAAATTATGATTCAGTATTTCAGCTGTACCACATTCGTAATATATTAAATCATTAATAATTAACTAACTTTATCATAAAAAAAATGTATATTGTGCGTAGGTCAATTTTTATTATTAAAAAGTCTATAATTATATTAATGAAACAATAGAACATATATAGGGTAAGGTTGCTGCGGTTAAAAAAAACTCATATCAGAGTCAGGAACATCTGAATTGTCACTAAATTCATCATCTGAATCTGTGCCGGATATTATTAACTATGATTCCATTATGTTATAAATATGGATGTCAGGATCCTAATCAGACATAATGTCCCTTTTTAATCGACTTCAAAAAGGAGGAGGTTCTCAATTCGATTGGTATATTTTTTTATGTGCGTACACCGATTACGCTGATATTTATGATCCGATTTAAGTGATTCTTCTTTAGCTCAATGCGGAATAGTTGCCACTTAGACCCAAAAAAAATATCATGGTTTTGGCCTTGTAGTTTTAATTTTATGAACATTTTTGTTTACGTGGACAATGTAATTTTAGTTTGTGTATGGCTTTTTTAGGAGTTTTGATCTAGGTTGATTATATATTATTATTAACCCGTGTCCCGATAAGTGGGTCTTAGGCTACCTGTCATTGAAGTGGAGCGAGCGTACGGAGTAGAGAAACTGTGAAATATTATAACCAATACGATTGCATAAAATCTCGGAACGAAGCAATTTAAAAAAGGATAATAATTTAGATGGTTCCAAATCATTTAATACCACGTCATCTAAATTCTTAACTCGACTTAAAGCCACACATATATGACCTTTTGCGATTTTTTTTTCAGTGGTCTATCACCGCCCTCTTCAATGTTGTACTTTGGAGCCTGTGAACGGCGACAGCCCAACTTCAAATTAGTGGCAGCATTAATCTCTCGACATCACCGTAATCTTTATTGGTCTGAAAAGTTGCAGGTGTTGGTGCAATTGATACTAGGCCCTCCGCATCTTTGACCCTAGTGCCTACCGTCTCGTCATCAAATTTAATCAATACTACTTCGGGCAGTTCTCCTGCTTCTGGTTGATCACAGCGAAGGGCTGGCCACTTGATTTTTTTTTATTACACCCATTGTTCCGTTGACTAATCCATCAGAGACCGCCATACTCTTTCTCTTCCTACTCTTCAGAACACTTACTGCCACTGCAGGATAAGCTTAGTATCCTGAGTATGGATATTTTCCGGGATCTCAATCCGCGCGATTACATCGAGAGCGTCACTAAGGTGGCCTCGCGAAAGCTCGGCGTATTGAACAAGGTGAGACGGTTCTTCTCGCCCGAACAACTGTGTCTTTTATACAAGACCCAGGTTCGCTCCTGTCTGTCAGTACTGCTCTCATCTCTGGGACGGCTAAGCGCAGTATTTGCTTGACGCTCTCGATCGGTTGCAGTGGCGTGCAGTCCACATTATCGACTGTCCTGAGGTCACCCAATCTCTTGAGCCTCTGCAGTTGCGAAGAGATGTCGCCTCTATGACAGTCCTCTATCGCCTACATCACGGGGAGTGTTCTGACGAGCTCTTCCAATTGGTCCCACCTTCTCCCTTCCTCTACAGGACTACACGTGATGGCCTGAGGAGTCATCGTTTGAACGTCGAAAATATACGTACCCGAACTAAAGGGTTTGGCTCTTCTTTCCTGTGCCGATCAGTGAAAGCCTGAAATTCCCTACCAGCGCACGTGTTTCCTTCCCACTTTGATCCCGAGTCTTTTAAGCGGGGCGTGAAAAAGCATCTCACCAGGCCGCCATAGTGTGGGTCACCATGCTGCATTGACTAGACATGCAATGATGATGGTGACCACCAATCTTTGACTCCACTTATTGTTTTCCATCAGGCAAAGTGGAGTCACTATGGTAGGCTAATATATAAAAAAAAAATGTTCGTAGCATCACCCTAGAGCATATCTCTATTTTAATGCTGTGTAACAATCTACCACAGTTGTTAACATCTACAGAAATTACGTTCCTGAGCATATTCGTTGGCTAATCGATCATAGAAAAGACCGAGTCTATGAGCCCTCTGCTCAGCAGACTCGTTGGCTAGACGGTAAGGCCTAACCTATGCGCTTACTATTCAGACGTCTCTTTGGCAAGACATTCTTAAATCTAAGCGAGTCTAGACTCATACTGTTCAAGAGTTTCCTGGCGTGAACGTAATTTTATGTAATGTAATGCTAAAAAATACATTTAAAATACGTCTAATCTAGCATCTGGCATTGTTTTTAAACTTCATGCTCGTCTTTCGGAAATCTGTTTTTTTATAAAGTTTCCAAATGGGAATTGACATTAAAAGCATACCATTTATTTGGGCAAATCAGCTCCATAGCGTTATACTGGTAATGGTAGGCTGGTAGTCGAAGCACCTGGTAGCCTTTTTCTTTTGCCATCTCCTTCAAGTCAAATTAAATCAGCTTCTTTTAACGATTTTAGAAGCTTGAGCACTGTGGGTGGCTTTATTCTTCTATAATAATCATAAATATGATTTCTCATAGCAACCTTAACATAATCATCTAAATTTGCGATTGGCTTCACCTTGGTAAACTTTTGCTTGGTTTTGATAATTTATTTTCAGACACACACTTGAGAAAATTGGCTAAGATGGAATATCTTGATCAATTTTCTCACGTGCTATACCCGAAACACCGAGCTTCAGCTACTCGTTCTACAATTCGATTCAATGGTAACAAGGGTTCATTACTTTGTTGTTCTCTTTCAAAGTAGTGTCGGAGGCGAACAACAAGCTCCCTGGCCTGACTAACAAAAACATTTTTTTTTTGTATGCTTAGGCATGGTAATAACAACAAACTTTAACAAATAAAATAACAAACTATACATATGTATATACTTACAAATAACAATTTAATGGAAATGAAAATTAACAATGAAATCGAAATACGTGTCACATACAAGGCGTTAGCACTCGTACTGACAGCATTGCACGGGTAAAAAAAATGGCCGCCGTGCCGATTCGGTATAGAGCAAAAATTTTGTCACAAAAGAAGAAAAAAAAAATCCGATCTTGATTATTTTATATAAGTACAAAGATATACAACAATAAAATATTTATATTGACAAGTTTATACACGTAGTTACACTGCACAACTGAATAACACACAAATTTTCATAACAATATTAAAGAGAACTAGATTTATGATGCGAGTATCGTTAGCGATAACAATGAATTGCATAACGTCACATCCCTAGTCTTGTGGTACTCACAGATGTCAACGTCATACAGGCAATTGTCAACCGCACCATGATACAGCGGAAATAGTAAAATTAAATCATAAAATATTGATGAAGGTACGTAGAGTAGAAGTTTAATAAAAAAAATACCTTTAAGTTATATTCGTAAATAGCCCGGACTAGTAAACATTGAGATATATAGCTTATCGTAGATAAATAATAACATCAAGTTTAATTGTTTAGGCCTAGGGGCACTAAGTATTAAGTGACGCGGAAATGTTTACCTAATTCTTGTTAGAAACAGATATTAATGTAAAATTATTTTAATGGGCCTTTAATTTACGATATCGAATCTGGTGCCCTAAAACTAAGATAACGCTTTAGGGTACTCTTTACGAAATCTATTTTGTTTTATGAAAATACACATTATAAGAGTTTAAATTGACTAAAGACAGTATATACAATACATACTTACATTGTAAAATAATATTAATATGACTTATATACATTATTTTCAAGTGTATATAAAATTTGGATTCAGGCAATGTAAGTGGTGATTAAGTACTGGCTTTAAACTTGAAATACTGATGTCTAAGTACCTAGAAATTTCAATAAAACGAAACATGTGAAAATACGATAGGTAACTTGAGTCGTAAGAAAAGCCACAAGGAATGCCAGGTAAAATCTGAAGTTCCGGAACTGTTATCGTTCTTTTTAATCTAATAATCGAGTACAAGATAAGCCCGTCTGTTTCGGTCGTAATGATGAAACTACTAGTTGTTTCTCCTTCCCGTCAAAGGCGGGCAGCGCTCTTACAACTGTTAAGTTAAGGGTATCCATGGGTGGCGTTTGTTACTTACCATCAGCTGACCCCTCTGAATATTTACTTCCCATTCTATTAAAAAATAGTTTTTCGCCTATGAGATTACCTGTTTAACTAACAGTTTACTTGAATTGTTCGCAATCATGGATTACTTTCTGTGTCTCAGTTTTAAACGATACTAATTTTACTTTTATTTTCTACTTTCTTCTTTTTTCCTGCTTTTGACGCTGATGATGATGACTATGTCCACTGCTAGACATAAGCCTCTCGCATTCATTTATTTTTGGGATCTCGCATCCAGCTTCTGCCATCCATCTTCCGCAAATAGTCACTACACCTGGTCTATTTTTCTTGAGGACACTAAATACAACTGTTCAGCATTTATATATTCTTAAAAGCAGCGGTGACCCCGTGCTCATTAGAAGACTATTATCGAGTTTTCCCCTCACTAGGATTATCGGCGATTGACTTTAAATACTCTAAACAAGACATGGCAAATGTCATTAAAAATTTATATAATATTGTCTTATTATATAAAGTAATGTATAATATTGTGCCAATTGGATTTCTTACTGATTTCGATGATTTTCTCTCCTGTAATAAATTATAGAATATTTCCTTAGCCTCACTATCCTTACAATCACTTATTAGATATTGGGTGGAATAAAAAGTGTTAACTAATAGTGGATTACCACTTGAAGAACGACTGAACTGAACTCCAACCTTTATGAATCCTAATATATAACAAATATAAGGTTCAATACGCGACAGGGATAATATAAATGAATCAGATAGTCGGACATGAAAGTAATTTTAAAAATAAATACATTTTTAAGAACTTTGACGTTACATTTCAGTAGTGAATGTTATTATGATATTTCTTTTTTTTATGCTATGCCTTTACTGCTTCAAAACTAATCTTACTGGTTATTTCAGTACAGTTTAATTGTGGTAGTTAAACATAGACTAACTCATAGTAGCAATCATGCACAACGCACAACTCCCTGCATCCCCCATACCTCATCACCCTCAAAGGCGGGCAGCACACTTGCGACTCTTGAGTTGCAAGTGTCCATGGATGGCGGTGTCACTTACCATCAGGTGACCCGTCTGTTCGTCTGTCCCCCTATAATATATATATAAAAAAAAAACGTGTCGCGTCGTTCTACGAAGTAAGAGATAAAAGTTCAACGTGTAACATTTTTACATTAACAATATTGTAAGAATTTAAAAAAAAAACACATTATTTGGCGTTTTATCAGCCATCGTCAATTTTTTTTATTATTTCTCTCGGCGGTTTCATAATTGCCTAGATTGACCTTTATCTACGTACCCTACCAATAAAATAGGTACAAATTATCATTTCATTGTAAAATATCGCTGTTATTTACATATCTTTAACCAAAATATATATTGTAAGACTCATTCATCTACTTACTTGGAATTAGCGAACATGTTCGGCTACAAATGAAAAGGTTTTTACGCCAGTGATGCGAGGACCGCTAAACACAGAAAACCTTTGAAAAAATGTAAGCTGATTTACCGTGGCTGGCCAGGGGCCTCTTGTGCCCGCTGGACCGGCAAATAAAGGCGACCAGACAAATGCTCGCAAATTGACTCGACGTTTTTCACTATATACCTTATTTTTTACGCAAGGAGAGCATCTATGTAGTTGCTGAAACGTCGGAACGACCCCAGAAGATAATTAAAAACATGCGATGTTTGCCAACGTTCATTAAATTTCATTAACGAAAAGTCCTTTTCAACAAAAAAGCGTCTTTTCATATATATTTTGTGACGTATAGATATGAATACGCAAATGTATAATGCCGTTTTAAATTTACCAGTCTCATGAAACTGCCTCCAAAAAACGACAAGGGTGGCGCTTTTACTTATATTGAAATGGCTGGCTAAGCTCATCCGTAAACAATTGAAATAAAGCGAACATTTAGGGCACATTATACGACGAAAATCAAATAAAGAAAGGGCTTCATAAAAACCACTTCATTACCGAGCTTGAAGGTATTAAGTTGCTACAACGACCAAATAAAGCTAAGATTACAAGTTAACCTCATGTTAGTCGGAAACCCCAATGATAAAGCATCTCAGGAAAATCGAGCCCGAGGAGGGTACACTAATCCCTCTTTAGCAAAAACGCTTCGTTCCAAAAAGTGATGGGCGGCTCACGAGGGATGGATCTTCATTACCCAACCGTGTTGTCAGTTAAGCCAAAGGGTCTCAGGATTACATACTACTTAATAAAACTTTAAAAAATGAGGATGTAACAGCTTATATACGCTGCCGGGTTTTACTTATAATTTTTTACAATTGTCGTTCATGCAGGCTTTGTAAACTGTTAACATGTTTTTAACAAGTACCATCCGTAATAATATTATTGAGTACATATTCTTAGAACAGTGTCGGCAGATGCACGCTAAAATGTTTACACTACAAAATTTTGGAACATTTGGACATTGGAATCAAGGGTTGCGTCAATTTTACTATGGTGTTCATCGCGGTGAAAAACTTCGGCGAATAAAGTCGCAATGACTGGCTTTTAAATTGTGAAGAATTTTGTCGTTCGTGCGAAATCATGCTGTGTTGACTTAATGTACTTAATAAAGGCAGGTCATTTTAATAGAAACTCAGTGTTTTTTTGAAATCATCAATGGCTTTTTATAACAAGTACTATTTACCTGCAGGGTTCTCGTTAAACTAATAGTTATACGTTGGTGCAATTAAGTATACATACATATTATGCATAAAGAGTTATTATAAGACACATATTCCCTTTGTTTATACGTCTGTTATTTATCTTTTAGTATTTACATTTCCAACGTATTATTATAACTACTTGTCGATATAAATTTGACTTTATAATTTACCTACATACAAATACTTTTAAGTATGTTATAATCAAAAGTTAAAACGAAATTAAACTTGTGTACGAATATGTTTTATTAAATATTCCACTGCACACAAACTATCAAAGCTTTGATATGTAACCTACACATTTTAGCTATTTACTGTTTACTTAAACACTGTTGATACTTGTACAGTGGGTCAGGTGGGTGAAATGAGTGGGATTAAAACCTGTAAACCTTCCACGGCTAGAGTGAAATACACTCGTACTTGTGTGGAACAAATCGGATTATATATACGGCATAAATAAAAATGTTTTTGTTACAGAGATACAGGAGTGCAACGACAGGTCTTATCGTAGTTTACGATCTCTTACAGATAACTTTTGAGAACTTACTACCTTGATGCAGCAACATTATTGTTAATATAACGCACTGTTACTTTCTATTAAATAAATTTTATTTATTTTTGTACAAGACCAGCAAGAGCGTCGTTTGAGTTTCACTAATTAACCATTGATAACAGTGTACCTACTAGAACCTATTATTATTTAAAATACTTGACACATTAAAAAACTTTTAAAATTTATTTATTATTATTTACGAGTATGTTCTGTGACAAGAATATCAAAAATTGTATTAGTATCTACGAAAAATCTTAGACAAACGAAGGTGAAGTGAAATGAAAGAACCTATGATAACTATAAAATGAATTTAATTTCTACCTCTGTGCCTATAAAAGGAACAAAATCCCTTTGTTTCAAATAAACTGCAGGTAACCAAATTTTATGACAAAATCGAAATCACAATGGCTTGGAGAATATATTACAAAGAGCACAGGTGAAAATTTACGCTTACGATTCTCTTCAATAACGAGAGCATATCATTTTTCCATACAATAGCGTCATAAAAAGATTCACGGCAGTGCCTTTTTCGTATTTACCTTTGAAAATTTATATTCCCATTGGGTTCAAGACCGCGACCGACCGCAATAATACACAATGGGCAATCGAATTATCATATCATTACATGCCAAAGGAAATTCCTAAAACTTGCTATTTTTGTGTCATCTGCGGCCTAAAGTATGCTATGTGGTACTTTGTTAGAATGGCAAACAATAGTTTGGGTTGTTTTCTCTACGCGAACCCTGGATTACAGAAACTTTGTTCCAACATTTTCCTAAATGCATGCCCTTTTTTTCCTAAAGGAGTAATATGCCTTCAATATGTATAGTAATTTAAATTGATTGAAGACCAATAACAATGATACGAAGTGAAATTCGATATTTATGAAAATATTGTCCAGCGCATATTGCAGGGTTTTCTAAAAATAGGAAATTCAATGTGTGACTGTAACAAGCATTGCATTTTAACGCGAGTATTGCATACAATAAAAGTAGTTACTTTTACGTGTTGTTCACCGCCGCAACTTGACAGCGAAAACCAATATTTCAATCCGAATTGAAGATGACGTGACAGGTAACGGCGATCGTGCGGCCGTACACTTGTGTATCTACATCGTGGCATACGTTCGGTATGCATATGTCAAGTGACGGCAGCGCAATGGACAGGCAGCTTTAATAAATGTATGTGTCGCTACGATGTCGCTAGAGTCATCTCATTCTTGTTGACGTTGCGGTGACAGCGACGATGAACGAACTTAATATTATGACTGTCACCTAGCTCCCTTACCTTTTGTGTTTGTGATTTATCTTGTATATAATATTTTTATTAGAAATATAATATAATTAAACAGATAACTATGAAACTTACTATCTTAATCTACCACAGATTTCTATTGCTAATCGGGAAGTTAGTGCTTAGGGTGGGTTATTTCACGTCTACCCTACCCTCGTGCATTCGTTAGTTATTAGGTAAAAGTTTCTTTCTTAATAACAATGACAGCGGCGTTTATACGTCTTAGGAAAACATTACATTTTACGTAACAATGATACGCTAATTGTTGAAAACAAACCATCCTAAGAATTATATTTTTAAGAACACTAACAGAAGAGCAACATGACGACGATGATGAAGCTAGTGTAAACTTTACTTCAAATATTTTTTAGAGGGTGTTATAGTAAAGTTTTTCTATTAAATTAAAGTTTGTCAAGAAGACTTACAGTTTAATAGAAAATGTTTAAAATGAAAATTATTGTTGTAAGTGATATTCTTAGCCAATTTTTACACAATTAAATTGTTGGAATAATAATGTAGGTATGATATTGTTTATGAAAAATAAATAAAAGAACTATTTTAGGAACTACTTTATTAATTTGTTATTAATTATACTTCATATTTTGAATTTTCCTCATATTACGTCACCATGATGTATAATTTTCCTAAGTCTTGATATAGTTGAAAAGTTACTTTCTTTCAAAAAACTACATTGTTATTATCAGCGGTGGAAGGTTCTATGTAAATAATTTGGAGAACACAATTCTTATCACTTCAAGCTTGTACAATTGTCACAATGTTATTCAATGACTAAATGGTAGCTTCAGTGACAATGAGTAATGGAGATTTCATTTATTACATCATTTATATCCATTTAGCTTAGATGATTCAATTTATCTTCAGTTTAAAGAAATAAATCATAAGGTGACTTTCATAAGTCTGAGAAAAAGTCATTTAAAATTTAACTTTATTGCATGTTTCTTCACCAATATTGAAAATTGAAGGAGAAACCAAAAATTTGTTTTATTGTAAATGTATGAGTTGCTTGACTTTCTTGGAATATTTAAATGTTTTAGTATTAAACTCTTGTTTCACATGTCTTAGTTGTACGTCTCGGCTTTACTTGCTTACATGCTTAGTAAATACGAATTCTTCTAAATAAAGTCATAACAGATTTTGTTACGTTTTTAGTACTTAATAATATAATAATAATCGTAATCCCAAAAGCTTAATAGTGTCTATAGCTTTTTATATTTGGGCTACAACATACTCAGTTTACAAACAACACGATTACAATTTTCGATATCAAACAAAACAGCTATCAAACCAAGAAATATATAAGTAAAGAAAGTTTATAAAAACCTAAATAAATATTATTCGATGTGACGAACGATATAATAAATTTGTTCAGATAACATTGTAGGTGACATTAAAAGCACCTCTGTTTGCCCCAAGCGGATTCTCTGCCCCAAGAGTGAAAATAATGTGTGGTGACAATTTCTGCTTTTTATTTCAGGTAAACCAGCTATTAGATTATAAATTTTCATTGACCACAACTCTGTGGGTGTTTATCCTATCGAGCCTTTATAGGTATTAGTGCGGTTAATGCGCATTACCGTAAGCTTTTAATGTATCGTACTGAATCCATGTTTTAAAACTGCACTTCTGAAAAATTTAAATCTAAAGCTTGGATTTAATTTAGAACGTTGCCAAATCGGTCTAACAAAATATATTACGTGTACATATACAGTCTGATATATAAGCATGCTTTTTAAATATATTTACTAGAGGTCTCCGTAGCCATGTAAAGAAAATATAAATAAAATGGAGCGTTGGTTTCTGAAACGTTAGGGTATAGCTTCGCTCGAGTGATCAAAACTACGAAATCTGTCAAACACAGATTGCTTTGGAAAGGAGTTGGACAGGCGAGCAATATCCGTTTCCGTTACCATAATATGTGAACAAGTGAGTGACCTCGACAAAGCCAACTCGAAATATGAAAAGTAATATCAAACCCTTCTCGTGATGTTAGGTAGTATAAATCCCTATAAAGAAAGGTTACAGAAATTTACAGAAGTTAGGTATTTACTGATAATAACCAGAAAGTTTTTTAATAAAACTTTTTTGCAGACATGTCGGGTGAATCGCTGATAGTTATTTCTGATGGCAAAGGATCAAAATAGGCTTTAAAATAGAAATTCAAATGAAAATTTAGAAAATGAACACTCACTCTAACGGCTAATAATATCGTTTGAGACAGAACTCGTATGAACTGGTATTCGATGTTTTTGTTCATTACTTCGTGTAATATTTTTTTGAAGTAAATACGAAGAAACAGATAGCCATAAGAATGGAGAATTTAATTCATACTTATTTTAATTGATAGTCGGTCTTTGCTTTTAGGTAAAATAACCTTTTTCTATTTATCGAATACCTTATAATGCCAAAGTCCATCTTGCCAGGAATTTAAGAGCTTTTAAAATATAATTTACATTTGGCTACGAACCATATGTATTTTTATTTCACAAATCTTTTACTCAAAAATTTAAAAATAAATCCCCATAATCACAATAGCTTTAAGGCTTTAATTTTATACCACTCCATTTAACATTTAGACATTAGAAATAATTTATCTTTTAATGTAAACGAGCGATTTTTTGCGAGCTTTTCTTATAAAAGCTCTAGAACCGCCTGTCAGATTTGTCACATCAAGACAAAATCAAATTAAATAAGCTTCGCATTTTCAATAGCGACATTTCCTTCTCTCAACAGCCATTGTCAGCTTTTCTCATGCCTTGTTTGGCGTGTAATTGAATAAGACGATTGCTATCACCAGTCTCGAGGAAAAGAATTTAATAACATACGATATAAACGTGGCCTCGAATACATCGCACTCTGCTATTTAAACGACACATCTTAGCGACGCGAGGTCTCCCCTATCGTACTCGTTGGTACGTTCAATAGTTTTTTTATTTAAATAAAATTCCAATAATTTTAACGCTTACAGCTGAGCGCACTGACAGAATGCCAATTCATGGTGTGAATGGCGAACACAGTCGATATGCGTGGACCGCCCTGAACAATCCTAAAAACAAAAGCGTAGTCAGCCGAACTATTATTAAAACCAATAAAGGAAATATGCAATCAAAATGAATTAATTCTGTTTCACGTTCAATAACACTACGAATTTTTATTCGAATATAAACAGGTTAGTATTCTATTTACGTGAGCACCTTAACACGAGGGCCAATAGTTTTCAACTCCATAAAGGCTCCATAAATCGTCTAATATTACACTTTTACTGTCACATGTTCAGATGTGATTGACATTTCTCTCATTGCAGGTTTTGTGTTATTAGTTATTGGTGTCTATATTTTTTATGTAACACGATAAGCTTTATCCTTACAGTTCTGGCTTTTAAAGATAATTAATAAATGCTAACCAAACTATAAAAAAATATAATCAAATGGGGAAATGAACAGATTGAAGAGCTACATTAAGCGAAAGTGTTGTGTCTTTTGAAACTAAATTAAACAGGCTCTGGTCCATGCGCGGTAGGCCGACTGCTTTTGAACAACGTACGTCCGTCGTAACGTCTTTGTGCTGGCGACTTCAATATAATGGATATAATACTCCATACCGACAGTGTCATACGCGTACTACACATACTCGCAAAGTACGTCAGCCACGGCAGACGCACTTTGCGACAGATCCCTGTCTTTAAAGCAGCATTGAGCCCACGGTATGGATGCAAAATAATCTCCATCCCAGTCTGCTGACGAGTAGCGCCATAACTACCGCCTTGTTACCACAGGTCGTGGAGGGGTAACAAGAGGCACCGAGGTGGACACCAGGCAGTGGTTAGAGGATCCAAGAGGAGCGACAACTGATACGCTGTATTGCGCTGGGTGATTCGTCAGCAGTAGGTCGCTTTACTCGATATGTCTGGTATCCTGGGGTGCTAGAGTACCAGTTGGGTAAGGTCATGCGTGAGAGCAAATGGGTAGGCAGTTCGACCAGTGTGGTTAGTTCTGGAAGATCCCAGCCAGGACTCATGGTGGGCGTTAAAATCTCAAAAAAAAAAAATCGGTCGGTAACTGATCCTGTGCTTTATCCGCTGCTTTACTCAGATGGATAAGAGTCGAGTTGTCTCAGAGTCTCCGGAATGGGACCGATAAAGGCACACGTAGATCCAGCTCATAGAGTCAAAATCTACGTGGAGCCACAAGATGGAAAAGGATGTGTCTTCTAGACAGCGCAGACGGCGACAACAAACATCCGCCCTGACGAAAAAACATACCCCAACCCTCGTGAGGAAGCCCTCCTCGAGCACGTAGCCAGGGTAGTGGAGATATGCTGTGTCGGCACGGAGGCGTATTTGTGTCTCCGTAAGCATGCTCAAAAAGTGTGTTGGTGGAAGAGGAGGATGCCGCTGTTAGACCAGTTTTATTTCTTTGTGCTGCCATGATAGAAGAGGAAGGGGCGTAAAAGGCATGACAGTCATCGTGACAGTGTAAACTAAGACCCAAAATGCTGTGTCATCATGTAACGGTGAGGCATGACGGTGACTGAACTGTCAGACGGAAGGGCCCCGTACCCTCCCGGAAGTGGTCGCCGGGTCCTACCATCCGGTCAGCAACCGGCACGACGAGCCTCTTCGAGGATTATGCGCGATCTGACGTGGCAGTCTCCCAAGGTGGTTAACCTCACATGGGTGGGCCTCTCTCTATGACGCCGAAGAATGTCGTATTCCCGCGGCCCTTGGCAGCAGTCCGGCACACCCCTCCGCTGATGCCCCGGGCGGAGGATAGTCCATGAGGCCCCTCTCTATACCGCGGGCGGCCAGGGGCACCACCGTTTCTACGGGTCTTCCTGCCCTACGGCTCGATCCACGCCACCCTCAAAATGACGCTACCAGCACTCCTCTACACTGCTCCACACATATAACTGTCACCCCTGCATCATTTGGCCTCCGGTCTCGCACTCGCCAACGAAAGGCTGTCACTTTAGGTTGGTTTACTGTGAAAGGGTAGTACTGCCCTGGTGGAGCCGGCCCATTCCTGCTGAATAAATCAGCGTAGCTCTGCTACCTAAAAGCCTAAATTGTAATACCAATAGTATTATAGGTACATACTTTGATAAAATTGCTACCGTAACAGAATAAATTGTGATCTATGTTAGTTTACTCGAAAACATATTGAAATTTTATTTCCGAGACATCACTTCTCTTGAAGTAACATGGAGTTAAGTGTTGTGAATAAAACGAATTTGAAAGTACCAAAGATTACTTTCTCATAGTTTTTATTCAAAAGTATAGAGTAAAGACTGTAACTCAGCGTTTGACAAATATTACATTTAGATTATACTGATGCCAATAAAGAGTAAGAACTTTAATACTATCAATAAGGTCATTAAACAAATAAGTTGGCAGTTTTTAGGTAATAGGCATTTATTCTATAATTAGTCCGTTCTCAAAAGTCAAAATAAAATTCCAGACAAAACAATAAAATATAAAGGTATATTGCAGTTCTACAAACGTAAACTTTTATTCCACGAAGATAATATTATATTATAATTCTTTTGTATTGAAATCTATTGTTTACAATTTTTATTTTTATTTTAATGTTAAGTTATATAGTTAAGTTTATGTTTTCATCTAATATTATTATTTTATATTACTTTAGTAGTTAGTTAGGTTAAGCCATTGTAAAGAATTGTTTATTTATTAATGATTTCAATTTCGATTTAATTTATGCTAATAAGAATGTGAACTTTTTTAGAAAGGTGCACAACAACCACATATTATAATTAGATAAACAGACATCCAAATTAAAAAAAAGGTCCTAACTAAAATAAACATAAGTCAAAACTAGACATGACTTTTTCTTGCCTAGTGTACGTAGTAACAACACGCAGAGTACAACGAAGCCAAGAGAGCCCTACGCCTACTTTTTGCCAACTACAATTAAGTCCCACCTACGAAGTCCAATCCCTTAGTTGGCTTTTACGATACTCAAAGGAGAGCTGGGGTTACACAAGTCACGCAAGTTTACGCAAGTCAGGGTTACGCAAGTAATTATATTATATCTCTGCGTATCTCAATGTTATCATCATCTCATTAAGAATCGCATCATGGTTATGCGCTTCGATTTCTTATTGCACTATTTATAATTCTATAATTTCGAACAATACATTGTATGTATGTTATATAACACATATAATAATTCTATGAATGGCTGGAATACTATAAATTTCAAAGTAATTCCTTTCTACACTGTTACGTTAGGTATAGGAAATTTTCTGTTAACCTTTTTATATAAAACAGGAGTGCGCTGGGTCAAATGGAACGGGCAATAAATCTGTTAAAGTGACAGCGTAGGAGCGATAATAGGCGATCGCTGATGTGTGTATTTGATAATGGCTCGACACCTGCCGTTGAAACCGCAAAAATGTATCTAGCGTCACCCATTCCAATCGATGCGAATATTCACTGAGATTCAGTTTCCAAACGATATTTAAATTTAGTCAGCCTTTTTAGAATAGGTTACAAATTCATTTGGCTTTTCAATTTATTCACTTCAAATTTAAATTAAAAAGATAAATTCTGTAGAAGTGCAAGTTAATTAGTCATTGGTACTGTTAGATACTGATTTATTTTTTAAATAAGAGTGATGGTTTTTTGTACTGTTGTTGTTACTGCTTTCATTACTTACTGTAAGAAATAAAAAATGCTTTATGGACATGCAGGTTTTTTTCTGTTTACTTGTGAACACAGCCTTTGGTGGATTCATTGTTTCTAAAAACATATTACGATAACTTATTTTTAGTTATGAGTATAATAAAATAAACCAAAACATCCGTAACGTATTGTTTTTTCTAGGAATAGTTTTGTATGAGCAAACTGTGTATTTCTTTTGATTTTCACACATCAACAGAATGTCTAACATCGTCTCATTCGCTTTAAGTGATAAGTTTTCTAAAACAATTTTATTTTCTTGTCTATCAATTATCTAATTAATAATTGAAGCACCTACGAACATACCCGTTTAAAAGAGCGTATGTCTACATTCATTTAACACACTTTAACCAGTAGCGCTCACTTTAATATTTACTTTTCAGCTCTTCGAGCCATCCTTTCGAATCCTAAAAAATACAAAACATCGTACAATTGTAGCTACATTTACAACAATCGGGCCACTTCTTCTTTAGATTCACTCAGTGCTGAATGAATGAAAGTATGTCACTGATTGAACGACATAGACAAAAGACTTGCATTATCCTGTAAGTGGAGTGATCCGCTGAATGCCTATTTGGATCTCTTTATATCGGAGACTATCGAAGTACGCCAATTTTTCACGAGCGTAGGATAGGATCGAATAAAACAGTCACGTATTTTTTAGTGTCAGTGGCTTCGGCAGGACTCGATCCTTAACAATATCATAACCAGACTAAAGAACATCATGAGAGGTCCTTCGTACATCGGTTTATTGAATTTCTCAGTGAAAAGGGTTCATTCTTAGTTTCATTGCGATTTTCCTCGTAATCGACTTTTTTATTATCCTCTCAAAAGACAAAATTTGCATGAAAATTGCTTTCTTGCCATTCAAGTCCTTATATGCTCTGATGTTAAATATGTTTGCTTATAAGATATGTGGAAAAGATATTTTGTAATCTCTCTTGTCACTTTTCCGTTCGTTTCTAAAGAATTTTGATTGTACCTAAATTTAACAGTTACAGTTTAACGTTATATAAAAAAAAGGATTGCGATGTCTTCTAAAAAGATTTTTAAAAATAAATTAACCACAGACCGTTTAAGCAAATCGAATTAATGTATAGTAAACAGTTAAACCATTGGGAGTCGTTAAACGAACTTAGTTGAAATTGCTACAAACTGGAGCGACGAGAAGAATTTTCTAAAACTTTGTTTTGTTCTAACGGAAGTAATTGATTTTAATTCCACTGGCAGTACGTTGAAACGCAACCGAGCGTTAATGAAAAATAATTTTCTCATCTGAAGTTGCAAGTTAAAGAGTGAAGCGAACTATGCTGCCTGCCAGTGCACTAGCTTACAGAAATATCGCCTATTAAAAATTCTCTTTTACTAAAGTAATATAATAGACTTGTAAATGAGCATTTTCTTAGCAATTTGTCACTTGGACTATGATGCCCCTGCACTTTCAACTTCGTGTCCATGTTAATAGAACAAAGTGCCTTTAAGACTGCAAAATAATGGTAGATGTTATGATCCCTTCCTAACATTTTTAAGATGTAATTATTTGGAAAGCGAACATAATACGTAAATATGTGTAATTAAATACAATGATAAGCAGAATAATAATAATAAAAAAAGTTAGTTCCTTTGTTAGACCGGACAAATCTGGGAGTCTGAATTAAGTCCACTTGCTCTAATTCTGTTTAGAAAATTTATATAGTTCTGAGGGCAATACAACTTTATTATAAGTATGCCTGATTCAGAGCTCAGGATATGCTTTAAGCGAGAGAACTCTTTAAGTCTTAACCGTACAGTACAACTTTTGTACACCTTACATTTTGATAGTAAGGTTGAAAGTTAACTGATATGTTACGGCCATTTTTTTTTTCTAAATTAGGTCTAGTTATTCCTAGTGGTAGTCCCAGACAAGAAATATAAGATAGAGCCATGTAGAGAAAACAATATATCGCAATCATATAATCTCAGTAAGAAACATGTCCCTAAAAAACAAAAAAGTAATAATTTAAATAGGCTTTGATTGATAAACACTAAAATAAGAAACAGTAATATGAAATGGAATATATAATTATATATATAAATTATGTAATTGTAACATGTTCTTTGATGCATTCAAATCAGGAACGTGTTTCTTTTTACATAGGCAGGTATAACATATCTACTCGTAGTTATGAGTTAATTTTTTCTTAATTTGATGTAATTTTATTCTAAATATAATTAAATATATTATTTTATTGATATCTTACATTTTCTTCATAGCTATTTTCACCTTATCGATGATTTACAGTGAAATTTTGAAAATATTTTTTCAAATAATTTATTTTACTCGGTCGGCGTACAGAGTCGATTAAGATTTTACTATGTAGATATTCGACTCTACGTCGGACATTCTACGGAGACACTGCTATGCCGACTTTATTCGATAAGCAGAATGTTTCCAACGCTCGACGGCCTATTGGTCTAGTGGTTAGTGACCCCGACCGCTAAACTGAAGGTCATGGTTTCGATTCCAACACGGTTCAAAAATTTGTGTGATCAACAGTTAGCTGTCCCGAGTCTGGGTGTTCTTTGTTTTCATTGATGGAATGTAGATAAAGCCCCCCGCGACACAGGAATTATTTTTAATACGGCAGTAGTATTTAAAAAAATACGATAAAACCTCCAGGGGATTCAATTAAGAGCTTAACTACATATGTAGAGTTGTTCAATTTATAGTTTAGAACTAAAAGGTCTCAAATTGATCTGTGAAATTAATTTGTTGGCATTGGGGCCACTACGATGTCGCGGAAACGCTGCGACACTACGTTCCACAAGATCAATTAAATTACTCTGTTTTACTTCTTCTATTTAAGAGAGATCACAGGATACTATACTGGTGGTATAAGAGGTGTCATTTGAATTGTGGAAATAGTGAAAGTGGCATAGAGAAGAACATGTCGAGACACTTAACGTCAGCAATACCAAAAAAAAAACAAAGGAATGGTACAGACCAGTTATATATTATATTATAATTTAAAATTACACTTTAGTCTACTTTAATGGGCACAAAAATCTACAGCTTCTCAATCACATACATATATAAGTTATTAATAACGTTATATTCTCCAGGACCTACCTAAGTCAGTACCTTACCTTACCAGTAATGAGTATTGAATGCAAGGTTTCATTTACTATTCAGGTCTCCGAAATAGATTGATGAGTCCGTCTGACGTCGTCATTAGGTCTCGACTTGAGCCGGCGTTTTTCCTACCCATCAGTCGGCCTGGATAATTGGACCGAATGTTTTCGTCCGTTCACCCTAATGACTGGCACTTTTGTTTACCAACGGGACACGCCGGCTTTTATTGAGCCGTTTGTGTTTAGCCCCCAAACAATTGCCGACTGGTGTTATACTTTTTAACCTTTTTTTCCAAATCTAAATAATGTTTTGGGAGTTTTTATAGAATCGTTACATCAATGGAGTTTTTGTTATTCTCCATAGGATATAAGTATTGGAACAGGCAATTAACTTCACGAAAGAGCGTACTCCTTCCTACCTTTTAGGTAGGAGTACGCTCTATTCTTGAAGGTTTGAAGGTCGTATTGGTTCGGAAATACGGCAGGCGACAATTTGTTCCATAAGCTGGTTGTGCGAGGCAAAAAGCTTCTGGAGAAGTGCTTAGTGGTGGAGTGCCAACCGTCCAGGTACCTGTAATTGGTTTAACGGAAATAAATGATTTTGAATTTCAATTTGAATGTAACGTTTGTTTTTTTTTCGTTTATTTATTGACCATAGTATTTCTTACTTTAATTTTAATTTCTTTGAATAGCAGTAGGAAAGTTATTATTGAATGTAGCCAAGCTAACAAGCTTATGCCTTCACCAGATGGTCAGCGGTTATTGAATATCTTGGGATTAAAGCGCGCATCGATGTCATTGTAAAAATATATAAAGTTCTACTGTTAGCAGTTAAGATACCGTTTTGCATCTTTATTCTATGCCTACTATTTTACAATACCTATAACATAAAGCTAATAGATCATTTATTGTATTTTTTAATAGCTTTAACTAAAACTTAGCTTATTTGTTAAAACTTCTCTCACGCTGATAACGAAAAAAAAAAAACGAAAACTCATACAATATGTACGCGACTGAAGTATGTAAAAAGGAGCTCCATTCCCGACTGTTCCAATCTAAGTAATTGAGCGGTACTAAAATATGTACATATCTATATATACTTAGGTGTTTTTGCGTAGGGTCGTGTGTGGCTTCGTATCGAGATATTTCGCTGTCCATCGATGCGTCACTTCGGTGAGACCGATAGATTGATCACCGTGTTGAATGACGTTCTCATTTTGGCTCACTGTGCCCAGGACTCCGCTACATATTTTTTTTACATTTTATTCCATAGCATATTTTTTTATCAAAATTTTCTTTGTTCCGTTTCAGGTAAAGAGAATGTTTATTTAATAAACACCTGCCCTACATGTAAAGTTAAGAACATGCTGCAAATATCTATAATAAAAGGGTCCCAAACAATTTTTATCGCGGTAGTGAATTAGATTCCTGTCTCCCACATGAATATAAAACAGTTTTTAATTTATCATTTAACGTTCATTTTCTATAGGCATATTTAAAGATTTTAATCAAGTATTCATAATAGAATAAGCCTTTCTTAGCTATCCTCAAAGCTTAAAAATATTAATTGGGTCCCCTTATTCTCATTAGGCTCAACTTTTTGAAGGCTGTCTTCTATAGCTCTCTAATTAATCCGACTTTAGTTCTCGTAAAGAAACAAAATCAGTTTACTTAAGATCAAGCTAACACGACTTACCTTTGGTTTGTTATTGTTTCTATTCCGTTTTGACGCCAGCTTTCGTTATTCATCTGGATTTTAAGATTATTTTTGATGTTTATTGTTTGGTTTGTGAATTGCAAGAGACAAGAAGCCTTGATCTCGTTTGCCTACAAACAACAAAAAAGCTGCTCTTATACAGAAAGAATATTTAGCAATAAAATTGCGGTTAGCTACCTTGCGTTGGTTTTGTTTGAATGGCTTTGTCAAAAATTTTTGGTCGACCGCTAACGTTTCATATGACGTGGTAAATCCCATTCTAGTGCAGAGGCGTCGCTTGCGGCAAAACTGTCAAGAACGCTTTCAAAGAATTTTTGTCGCATGACAGCATTGACCTCGTGGACGAATGTAACAAAATGCCGCAAATCACAGTGGTCGTGTTAGCGTGCAAACAGTCGTGGCTGTATGCAGTTTGCAAATATTTATTAATCTCTAGCTGCCGACAAAAATGTTGTAAGTACAACGGGATGAAAATAGCCGCTAGAAACAGATATTCCGTGGTATAACAATATCTGTAGAATAAAAGAGGATCTCGTTTACTGTCTAAATAAATTCCTTTAGTCTCACGAAGCTTTCGACGATTCCGAAAATTGTTCTCGACTGATTGGCGCAGTTACTCTATAAATTCTGTATATAAAGTCACGTTGTTGGTAGCTATCAGTATCGGGGCGCACATAAGCACGCCGGCGAGCTGCCTATGACATTATTAAACTCAAGCGCATGTCTGCTCGAGTGACGCTAAAAAACTACGTGACCGTGTTGCACAATTGAAGTTTCCTCTGAAAAATTGCTCGCCCCAAAATTCAGAGCGTATCCTGACCGAATAAAGAAAAAAATGGCTACGGAGTCCGCGGACCATGCCGTAGAGTGTTCCGTATAAATTATGTTGATAAAAACTTTTAGTTTGAGTGTTATACGCTCGCCCTGCCGTTCGTTTTAATAACTATTTATCTGAATTTAAAATTCTTACGATTGGCTGATTTTTTTTTTGGTAGTAAACGGCAAGTCAATTTTTTAGACTGCATCCATCCACATCATAAAAGTGGCACTTCTGAATTATAGAAACAATCAAATTGCCGTCGGCCGGTTACTTTGGGAATTAAAGTTGGGTAAATTAGGATTGTAGTGTCAATCAAATCAATACACTCTGCTTAAATGCTTACAACAATTACTGCTCTATTTGTTATAAACATTTATAATTGGTAGCACCTAACCGCTTATCTATCTTGATAATAGAATAAATATTTATAAATAAATATAATAATCTGTTATTATATCGTGAGTTGTCTTTAAATAGTCACATTTCATTCAGCATTCTAAAAGCGATAAACCTGTTTATTGAATATGAAAAGATTATTTAAGGTCACCATATATCCACAGTATTGCATCTTAAAATCCACATATATCGTAAAGAGAGCATTGCGCGGTGGCAGCCTGTATCAACGTATCGCAAGATAAACGAATGGCCAGTAACGTTCACGTCGAATAAAATGATTGACTTTATACGACCGTTTCACGGTTATTAAACCCGCCCATCGCTGCCGCTCCCCATGAAATGAAACTGGAGACGCATTAATTCAAGTGCAACACGAAAAATGCATTAGCGGCCCTGCTATGCCATTCGTCATTGTCCTGCAATATCTCGATCGGTATAGCTCCATGGATCTACCGAAAATAACTTTAAAATAGTACAGAATATAATTCTAAAATATTTTCAAATCTGATAAACTATTATCGTTATCATCATTCAGACTAAAATTCTGAAAGTAAACAAAAGTTTAAACGGCTGTTTCAGTGGATGAATCTTTTAGACATGGTTGGCCACACTTGAGTGATACTATGTGAAAAACTTACTCTTTGAAAATTGAGACTTGCTTCTAAGAGTATCAGTATTTACACTTCATCCTACACTGTGCCCCCTTTCTTAAGACCTAAGAGACGAAGTTCAATACCGTGATGTATCGATGTAGCTTATTTAAATGACAATGCCAGATACTCACAGATTAATTTGCGATCGCAGCAGTTTACAAGAAATATAAATAAATGAAAACAGCCTCTTAGTACCATGTATTGTGTCCATATAGTACTCATGATTTAATACATATAGGAGTATATCATTCACATCTTTTTCGATATTAACAGCTTATGATAACGGGAAATAGTCATATATATATCAACATGCGCTAATTTATTATATCCAAAACTGTTGCATAAAGATATAATTATTTATAATAAGAGCACTGTTTCACTTTCATTGCATCGCATAAATGTGAACAAGGAAATGTTATTATTGAATAATTCTTTGCATTAACAGAAATTATTAATAACTCTTTCTGTTTTTGACCTTCATTTAGTACTTAGACATATATACTGTTACAACTTTATCCCCGAAGGGTTAGGCAGAGGCGTCAGTAATGATCACATTTTGCACAAGGACAGTTATATTACATATATATTTTATTTTTTTTAAAGTCAACCCCCACACTAGGATTAATTCCTGTGTCGCGGGGGACTTTACAAAAATTCAAAAAACGGACACAAAGAACACCCAGACTTAGAACAACAATTTTGAGGATTACCCAAAGTGTTGTTCCGTGCGGGGATCGAACCCATAACACTAAGCGCGGCAGCGTGGTAGCGAGGTGACTACTTAAACCGCTACGCTACGGGAGTATAAATAATAGCTCAACAAATAATTCAGGGTCGCATACCTATAACTCGAACTGGCTGGTGCCCGGAAATCTGAGTCCACTAATTATTTAGTACTTTGACTTAATTAATTAAAACTTCTTTTAAACAGCCTAATAAATATTAAAATTTAAAATAATAAATCGGTACAATACCCTATTGTCAATATGTATGCTTACTTGTATTTCGTTCCGTCGTTCCGCCTTATTTATAAATAAACCTAATGACTGACACCCCTATACTATATAACTATATATGTAGGTATAAAATAACCAACTGAAATGTTGAAATGTGACGTATCATTAGGTATTTTATTACATCCAATGTGATATTTTTATATTTGTAGTTTACTATCGTGACTTATTTGTTAATATATCACAATACACAGGTAATTTATTTAGATGAACTTTTTGGCTATTAAACAGCAACATTCCATTGTGTACATGGGCGGTAATCACTTAAGATCAGGTGATCCGTGTGTTTGTCAGTCCCCCTATATCATAAAAAATATTAATTTGGTAACTAAAAAATAAAAATAAATAATAAAAGAAGATAAACATATATGAAAACGTCATTTCGACACCAACAATAAATAATAAGATCATAAAATAAAAATATATTAGATAGAGATCGGTAGGTGTCAGATTTCGTCCATATTCATTTAGCTGTTTATTGATTGAGTAACAAACATCTATCCAAACTTTCACATTTATAATAATAGTAAGATAAAGTACATTGACTTTCACAATACCACTTCATACATACATACATACGCTCACGACTGTACCCTTAAGGTTGGCAGAGGTGTATTCAGTACCCAAAATTTGCCAATTTGAATTTAGTTCATCAAACGCTATAGGGGATAAGCCTATTGCCGTCAACTGGACACTTTATGACTGTATTCATACTATCTGATAGATAACAGTCCGATCCCTTAGTAGCCTTTTACGAAACCACCGGGAGGTGAAGGGGTGGCCCTATTCTACTCCACCATGAACCATGCGGAATTCCACTACTTTGTAATTTATAACTTTGCCAGATTTGCCGCTGTAATTACTTTTAAGGATACGTAAAAAAAACCCTTTCTTATATACCTACTTACCGTGACGTTTACTTGCTTATTAATACTTAAATTATAACATTGTTGTGCTACTCCTGCTAACGCAATACTCAATATTATTAGAGACAAAATTGCCGTCCCAATCACCTAGATTATTGGCACTCTAGCACTGTGCGCTTCTCCAGAAGCTTTTTGATTCGCATAACCAGCCTGTGGAACAAGTTATCATCTGCCGTATTGCCGGCCCGATATGACCTTCAAACCCTCAAAAAAGAGCGTACTCCTACGTCAATGGGCGGCCGTAGTCACTTATCATCAGGTGACCCATCTAGTTTGCATATCTATCCTATACCCTATCGCATAAAAAAAAAAACTCTGTCTTGGCAAGTCTGCCTCAGCCTGAAGCATGCCCTGAAACTTGCGTTACATTATTATGTACATATATTGTTTAGTATGAGACATTTATGACCATCTAAGCCCTAATAATGAAATTAGCAGACGTGTTTAGATTGGGCTGATATGACTTGTTTAGACTAGTTCAACAGATTGGGCATGGTTCTGAGTGTGATGATGATACCAGTAAGTGAATAGTGGAACTCTTCAATGATTACTATTAAATCCCTAGAGTTGGGATGAAAAGTAAGTGGTGATTAGGTATTAGTAAGATAAATTAGCCCCTAGCGCTAATTTAGTTTCTTTTAACAAGTCGTTTAAAAGTTTAGTCTAATCTAGTCCACGCAGTTTTTGCTAAACAAACCGGTGCTTTTACTCAATTGAAAATATTTTATTATATTTATAAATATGTTTCCAATCATAAATTGTATTAAACACAATACAGGCATTGTTCTAAATAATTTCTTTGTCTATCGCATAATATTAAATTATTGGGTGTCAAAAGTTTTCACTTGAAATTAACAAACTCAATACGGTTTCATTAGGACATTTATTTCAATATATTTCATAAATTACACATTTATTGTCAAAGTCAATCAAAACATTAGCACAAGATTTTGAGTTAAGTTTGAAATAATAATAAATATCGATCATAAATTTGAAATTTCTTAACAATATTACCTAGTTGCTTATATAGTACACTTATGCTACTCAGTTAAATGTATATTGAGAGTATGTTACATTTAATTTTGTGCGCTACTAAAGGTGTTTGCCCTTATCGCATGCTTTTCGTCCATTGTCTCATTGTGAGATAGTTTTCTAAAGTACGGTAGTGTAACGTCTTTAATAGCGCACTCCTCAAAATTTGGTAATAACAGTCAATTCTATTTGACATACTATAAAATGTTATCTTTCAAAAAACTTTACTCTTTTTAGTATTGTAAATTTCAATTCATTGTAGGAGGTGTGTTACGTGTATATATTTTTAACACACAATTTGTAGAAACTTAATACGGCTACATATTCATTATTTCGTATAATTTATTTTATGAGGAAATTTAAACAACTGTAGTTACATCCACGAACAAAAAGAGGTACAATATCACACTTTTTATGGATCGCAATGCTGTGTTAAGTGTGTATGTGTTTTTGATTTGCAATGAAACATCTTGTTGAAAGCTGATAAAATCTTATTTTATAATACCATGAGGAGCGATGAAATTCGTCTTAAGACGGAGATGGACGAAGAAAGAAATTGAGATCCAACTGTTACTAGAAGGAAATTTTTGTGATTTGAACAGGCAGGGTGCCTAACAGACAGTACCTGGCATACTAAAAGGGCAATAAAGAGTTTTGGTTAATTTACTGCAAACATAGTTTTATAGTATTATACAGTAGCTTCAAGCAAATGGATAAGTTCTCCGATGTTGATGAGGACCAGAAAAGATAGTGTTCAAGTAGAATAATGGAGAGACGATATTGTTTCAGTCGTATAGCCTAAAATATGTACTCATAATAATACCTGTTATATAAATGATCAAGAAAGTAAGTTTATTTTTGTAATATAGAAGTCATTCGGAAAATATTGAAATGTACTTTACGAGTTTTCAGAATATATAATTGAAAACTATATATATGGTTGAAAACATGTACACAGTTTCACAATAGTAGGGCCAAAACCCTATTATTGTCAAACTGTGTAAATGTAAAGAGAAATGAACGTAAGTTATATAGAAGATATTAATATGAATGCAAATATTTAACAAACAATTATTGATTATACGGGCAGCTGCGACTACATTGTAATTGGTAAATATTTTATATGTGTACAACATTTTACTGGACATGTAACGATTGCAATGCATTACCTACTTGTACTGTATCGTACTGTAATGACATGCGTAAACATATACATATAACTACTTCGTTAAAGAAGGATCATTTAACTTTTAACAAAAACTGGATCATCAAATGCGTAAGCATTATTTGGTAAACAGTTTTTTGAAATATTTGTACATTAATCCATTTTAGGGCCCTATTACGGTGTCACAAATTGGACCCTGTTGTAAGGAATATTCATAAAATTCGAATTTATAAAGACTATACAACGTTTAGAAAGTATGTATGTATCGTATGACAGTGAGAAGTAGAGCATAAAGCTGCGGTGGTAGATGTTGTGTGAGGCAGTACTGCGCGTGAGAAGCTGCGGGCCGAGCGCGTGCGGGAAGATTGCGGGCGCGTTGCCATGCCGCACCTGACACCATCGGTTCTTCGGCCCCAAACCCATTTATATTCAATTCTAATCCTGTAAGAAATAGAAAATATACTGTTAATAATAACCTACTTATGTAATATATGTAAATATGTCTGTTATTTCACTAACTGAAAGTGAAATATCATATCATATTGTACCTTCCAATGACCTTAATAATCTGTAAAAGCAACCCCCCCCTCACCGCCTCACGCTATGCGGTTCTATGTAAAGGACGAAAGACCTCACGAAGTCTTTTCTCTTCGGCAAGTGAAGTTTCACCTACCATCATCGGCAGAACCACGATCGAAGCCTCCAGAAGCCCTGCTCTGAGTCTAATCTTGTTTGCTAAAACAGCTAAAATTTAATTTGTAATAGTTTTCCCTTTCATTGCATCAAAATCTTTGAAATTTTGTGACGTAGTGTGTGTAATTTATCACCATTGAAAAAGATGTCCTGGTCGACCACGTTTCTAAATCGAAGCGGAAATTTACCTTGTCACACAGCTTCTCTTAAACATATAATGACATCGACCACTTACTATGCAAACTGACTTGGCTCTCCATCTTTCCGAGCGCATTGACAGAGGCGCACACATAAGTTCCGTAGTCTCCGGGCGAAAGAGACTTTATCGTCAAGTTTATCCACAGCGAATACTCGTTCATTATAGTTTCTGATACACGTAGCTTCGGATCCTCTGACAATTTGTCGCTTAATAGCGCTGTAGAGAAAACAAAATATTACTCTTAGCTCGTAAGCTCTCAAATCTAAACGAACGATATTTTATAAATGTTATTCCTTATTAAGGCAATTTTGTTCTTAAATAAGTTATAGCTGTCACCCCATATCGGCTTATAACGTAAACATGCCGAGCACGCTGCCAGTAAGACTAGTACATTGTCCGAACTTGAGTAAACTGATTTGTCATGATTAATAAGGCTTTGACATAAGAAATTAAACATTGGTTGCAACTCACAGTAGATTTCACTAACAATTTTACTATATTTTCAAATTTCAAATAAAAAAAAAACATATTACTTCACAAACTATGTGAGGCAATAAAAATTAAAGGTAGGTATTAATTTTTAATTTGACGTGTACAAAATAAATTAAGGGTATCGCGATTGTGTATGATCTTGTAGCTTCTTTGTAACAGTATAAAATTAATTGTTATGTTTCATTGTCGTTGCCAGAGTTGACTATTAAATCCGATAATTATCAGCCCAGGCGGTGTGCTTGCCGGACGATGATAGACTTAATTGACACTACCGATTTAAAGTCAAAATTGTATGTTCTGTGCAAGTTTCATTATGTACATTATATTTTAATTGTACATTGATAACAAAAAATATGAAAAATAAACTATAGCTTACCTAACCTAACCCATCTATTACAAATAAAACTAAATAAGTTGTTAAGAAAATATGAAAGTTGGAATAATTACAGTTACCGTCTTCCCTGTACCAGGAGTTCATAGCCTTGGGGGAGGCTTCGATGTAGCACTGGAGCTCAACATCACTGCCGAGGGGAGCGCCTACTAGCTGATTCGTCACCTTCACTTGGGGTATGACTGTTATGAAACAAATAGTATTAATGAAAATTCATGATATCTGAAATAATCTTAAATTTGACAAATTGGTTGAGGCTTTCGCGGTCGATTGATAACTCGTTGGCTTTATTCGGGTTTAAAGGCCGTCGTATGTTGGAATTGATTCCTAACGTTTCGCTAGCACGAGTGGCCAGCTTCTTCAGAGGTCATCCATCAGACGGCCTTTAGACCCGAATAAAGCCAACGAGTAATCTTAAATTTGAATATCTTAATTAAAAACTAGTATTCCTTTAGCAAAAACAATAGAGGGACTTGTAATATTTGGCACAGAGAACAAAGGTAATACTTGCGTTTTGCCTTTAGGGAGGAGCTCCGTGGTAGAGTCACGCTTCGGCGCGTATATGGGTCGACCAGAGTTTTACCACTGCCCTCATAGAAAACCGAAAACTTTATTGTGTGTAAGTGTGACTGAGGTTACCGGAGGCCCCACACCCTTTCCCTTATCAGTTCCCCTCATTTCCTTTCCTCTTTTGCCCATACCCACTTTCCCCTCCTCCCTTTCCCATACTTAAAAAGGTGGAGTGTTCATGGGTGGCGGAAGTCACTTACCATCAGGTGACCCGTGTGCTCGTTTGTCTAGCTATATATAGTACAGAAAAAAAAATAATCTAATATATTAATTGACAGCAAAACTATCAATAAATCTAAGGAGATATTTTTTAAAAAATGAAAACTTATTGTTGAAACATTATGGTATAACAACACATCACTAACACAATACCTTCTACGGGTAGTACTTACAATGAACTTCGACGTGGTATCGGCGGCTGATTGTAGGCGGGACGCCGTTACTGGCGATGCAGTAGTAGGCACCCATATCGTTCCGCTGAACGTGCGCCAACTCTAGAGTCTCACCCCTGAACATGTCCACAACTGTGTAAAAAAAATATCTATCAAGTCACGTGACATGTTACATAAAAAGGATTTATGTGTACGACTTTTAAAAAGATTTGAGAACAAAGGTTGTTGCTGATAAAAAAAAATATGTTTTTTTTTTATATTATTTTTCGAAATCATGTAAACCCTTAAGTACCGCCTAATTTAATTGTACTAAAAAAAAGAAAACAATATCCCGTTAAGGTTACCATTTTTTTTTGGTTTAGTTATAGGCAAATAGAAGTTCGGTTACACAAAGGGCAGTTCATAAGTCGAGTGGGCCCGATAGAATCTCTCCTATCGTGCTGAAGACGTGTGCTCCAGAGTTAGCACCGGTTTTAACGCGCCTTTATCGGCTTTCTTACTCTCTTGGCGTAGTCCCGAACTCATGGAAGACAGCTCTAGTGCACCCAATCCCTAAAAAAGGAGATCGCTCGGATCCGTCCAACTACAGACCCATAGCCATCACCTCCTTGTTCTCCAAGATAATGGAATCCATTGTTAACTGCCAGCTCCTCCGGTACTTAGAAGACCACCAGCTCCTCAATGATCGACAATACGGCTTCCGTCAGGGTCGTTCAGCTGGTGATCTTCTCGTATACTTGACTCACCGGTGGGCACAGGCGATCGAGACCAAGGGGGAAGCGTTGGCCGTTAGTTTGGACGTGGCGAAGGCCTTCGATCGGGTCTGGCACAAAGCGCTCCTTGCGAAGCTTCCTTCCTATGGGCTTCTCGAGAAACTGTGCAATTGGCTCACCAGTTTTCTTACAGGCAGAAGCATCAAGGTCGTTGTTGACGGTGCATGCTCCGACTCCAAGTCTGTTAATTCTGGTGTCCCACAAGGCTGTGTGCTATCACCCACGCTGTTTCTTCTGCATATCAACGACATGCTGCAGATTAGCAGCATCCATTGCTATGCAGACGATAGCACGAGTGATGCCCTTTACACCGGCCGCGCTAACATTTCTCGGGTAAACGTCATCGAAAGCCGATCCAAACTTGTGTCTGAAATCGAAACTTCTTTATCAAAAGTTTCAGATTGGGGTCGACTTAACCTAGTCCAATTTAACCCCACGAAGACACAGGTTTGCGCGTTCACCGCTAAAAAGATGCCATTGGTCGTATCACCTCAATTTGAGAGCACTTCCCTAACTGCATCAGCCAGTATCGGAATCCTTGGCGTCGATATATCAAGCGAAGTCCAGTTTCGCGGTCACTTAGAGAGTAAGGCCATATTAGCCTTGAAGAAGCTTGGTGTGCTAAACAGATCGAGACAGTATTTTACTCCGGCCCACCGCCTGCAACTTTATAAGGCGCAGGTTCGGCCGCACATGGAATACTGTTCTCATCTCTATGCAGGTGCACCCCAGTACCAACTTCTGCCTCTTGACTGCATTCAACGGAGAGCGACTCGCATCATCGACTGCCAAGATATTTCTGATCGACTTGACACCTTGGCGTTGCGTAGAGATGTAGCTTCACTCTGCATCCTCTATCGCTTGTATCATGGGGAGTGTTCAGAGGAATTGTTCGGACTTATACCGGCTGCTGGTTTCCGCCATCGTCCTACGCGACAAAATATCCGTCCCCATCACCTGGACGATTGGCACTCCACCACTGTGCGCTTCTCGAGAAGCTTTTTGCCTCGCACAACCAGCTTATGGAACAAATTGTCGCCTGCCGTATTTCCGAACCGATACGACCTTCAAACCTTCAAGAAGAGAGCGTACCTCTACCTAAAAGGCCGGCAACGCACTTGTGACTCTTGAGTTGCGGGTGTCCATGGGCGGCGGTAGTCACTTACCATCAGGTGACCCGTCTGCTCGTTTGCCCCCTATCGCATAAAAAAAAAGTGAAGATTTACTATAACAATCTCCATGGTTATATCGAGAAGGTGCATATGAGGTTTTGATATGTTTACGCAGTAGTAGGTTGTGATTTCTTCTAATTGCTCCTTCTTGAAGAGAGAAAAATATCCCATCCCCACAAAAATAAATTTTGTTAGCCCTAGGCAAAATGTTGGGTTCTCCGATATAAACCTCATTAAAATCCTTGTTTATAAATTACTATTTTCAGAAAGATTCTTACCCAGAGAATACAAGAGTTCTTCAATGACCAACTAAATATGGTACACACTAGTTGTGTCATAAGGGATACTTTTTGAAATCATTCCCATTGGCACAACTAAACAGTTGTGTTTAGTTGTGCATAGTTGTGTCACGAAAGAAACGCTGGAGAATATTCTTCTTTACGAACATCATAATGTAAGTTTTCGACAAAGGTATAAGTGATACACATTAAAATTCCATCACTTTTTCCTATGCTGTGGTCAAACCAACACGCAATGCTGTGGACACAATTGTGAATTTTTAAACCAGTGCAGTCAACAAAATAATTTCTGTAACTCAAACTTAAGCGGTGAAAAGCGAAGTAACAGTATTTTTCTTTAAAATACTCTAGAAAAGCTCCACTGCAATGTAATAGTTTTAGATACTTGGCCTGAGATTTAATGCGATAGATTCAATTTCCGTCTTGTAGAGTTCTCACTTCTTACAAACCTTCTTCTATATATGTGTAAAGAAAAGAAGTAAAGACTTTTAGAGTAGGAAGGTAATAGACAAATGAAAGCGCTCCGTGAAAGTGATATATTATTCTATATCATTAATTTATAGAAACAGAATTTAATAACATTCTCAATGAAAGTTTCTAACATTAGTTATTTTACAATTTTTCAAGCTTTTCATCAAGACTGTACTCGCATCATTGTAGATTTTCATGACACCAAAGTTATTCGTCTATTCTCTACTTATATTCTGGATGATAAATAATGATGGGTGACGTACAACATAATTATCTACGTCTGTAAGCCTGATAACGTGTTTGCAAATTTTGTGATCGGTTGAGTAGTTAACGTAACAATAAGAAGAAACGCTTTTTTTATTTGTAGTAATGATTTTGATTTTGTAAACAGTTAGCTTTAATGTTTGCTGAAGCTCGTGCTTCGTCGTTCATTAGGAATCGATTAGAAAGTGGAGATTGCAGACACATATGAACATATATTATATACCAATGACCAAGCAACAGCTAAAGTATGAAATCTTGTTTATTTGTAGATGGAAAATGAATCTATCAGACTATGGCCCTCAACTGCTGGACATAGGCCCCACTATGCACCACAGCACTGAGTTCGTCACTAATCCTTAAAATTTTGCCAGTTTTTTATGTGATTTAACAACTACATTTTTTACTTTGTCGTTTTCTTAGCTGCCAGTTTATATGTTTAACTTTATTGAACGTCAGATACACATTCTACACTTACACCTATACCCGAAAAGGTAAGCAGAAGCGTCTCAAACACCAAATTTTTGCCACCCATAATTAAGTACCACTTAGCAGCAAGCTTATTGCCGTTAACCGGGTACTGTACAACTGTGTATATGTCCATATACTGTCGGATAGATAACAGTCCAATCAATCACATCGCCTCTTACGATACCCACGGGAAGAGATGGGGTGGGCCAATTCTACTCCCACGAGAGCATCGCGGCTATAATTTAACATTAGTGTATATATTTAACGATGTTTATTTTTTATTTTTATTAGATAGTATATTACAATACAAAATTCTATAAAATGATATATATGTATGAATATTTACATTTACCTGCAAGTGAAAAAAAAAAAAAAAACTATTTACAACCATAAATACAAATTACAAACATGCCTCATAAAATTACTCTGCATCGTAACATAATGTTAGCGGTCCCCGTAGAATGTCAACATTACCATGTTGAATGGCGATGCTAATTCGTTGGGGAAGAAAAAGAGCAGCGTCTAGTCACGAGGTGTACCTGGCAGTCGCTTATCTTAGCTAGCCCTAGCATCTGAACTTCAAACGGCTCAAAAACATAATTACCGAATAAATTAACTTTTTATTTTTGTTTCATTTACAACATAAAATTTGAAAGAAAGAGAGTAATAAAAAAAAATAATCGTAACGCGTCATATAATCTGTCTATGAAAATTTTAATATATAAAAACAATGTACTTAGCATTTTTTCTACCTCAAGATTTACACATTTGCGATTCAAGTATTAAATAATAAACTACGTAATCAATGCAAAAGGTTAAACAGACCTGCAAAAATAAACCACACGTGGGAATATTTTATGCGCTAAAAGGCTTTCGGGATTGTTGAAAGGGATGTACAGAGGAATTCACTTACAGAGATTTATTTATAGCAAATAGAAAAAGAAAGCATTGCTTATAAAATATCGCTGATAAAAGTAAAATAACATAACTCTGAATATCTTTTGTAGTTTGATAGAGATGTACTGACAACTTGGGATGTTTTTTATTTACATTGACCTGCTATCATCGCTGAGTTATACGTAGTGCAAATTTAAACATAACAGGAAAAACTATTAAAATACTCGGGATTAGCTAGGTAAGGAATTTGTATGTCTAACTCTTTGTGAAGAAAATACAGAAGGGGTACAACAGTTTTTTGTAGTTACCAGGCCACTCAGAAAGTATTGCGAAAAAGTTTTTTTTTTGTATGGGAGACTGGCCAGTTATAAACTATTATAAAAATAATGATTATTTATAAGTAAAAATTGGTACGTTCCAATTTCAAAATTTCGCTCCACATATTTTGTGAGCTAAGTAAATTATCATGTCTTGAAATTGCATTCATGGGTTTCCTAACGATACACATTTGGACTTCCAAAGCAACTGTGTATCGTTGGTATAACGAATTCAGACGTGGTTGACAAACTTTGGGGGATGAAGAAAGAAGTGTTCGCCCTTTGACGGCTGTTACGGATTAAAACGAATTACGTATCAGGAGATTTAACACATACTGCAGATTGAATCGGGAAGCCTTCACGAGATTTTACACGTGCATCGTCGCGTGAGGAGGATAATTTCACGCTGGGTGTCGCACAACCTCACCGATGCTCAGAAGGTGGATTTATCAATACGATCCAGAAACGAAGCGCCAGTCGATAGTTTGGGTGTTTCAGAACGAATCAAGGCCTACCAAAGTGAAGCGATCTAGAAGCGGGGGGAAGATTTTGATCGAGAGCTTTTTCAATTTGACTGGCTGTTTAGTGTTAATCCCTTTACGGAGCCAAAGAAGCATCAACGCCGACAACCAAATGCTTGGCAGAAGTTTTCTCTGTTGTGGGAAGGGACGAGGGACTTCTTGGACAGCACGCCGGTCAAACTTTTGGGTCAACATCCTTACAGCCCTAACCTAGCACCATGTGACTTCTTTTTATTCCCGAAAATTAAAAATCAGCTCAAAGGTATACAATTTTCGAGGCTGGCGGAACCGATAACGAGGTGTCTGGGACGGACTGGAAAAAGAGCTTCGAAAACCGCTTCAGACGCATTAAACTTTGAATGGAGGCTATTGGAGAGTATTTTGAAAAGATTTAATAAAAAAATATTTACCTATAGAACACTTTTTCTTATCGCAAAACTTTCTGAGTGTCGCACGTATTTTATTTCACTAATATACTGCTGCCAATGTTGATAATCCAGAAGACAGATTTACATCTCTATATATAAAACAAAGTCCAGTTAGTTACCATTTATAACGCAAGTTTGCTGACACCGATCTTTATGATCCTTGATTTGTTGATTTTGTCTCCACCCTGAAGATCTAAACAACTAATAAAACTTGAACTAAATGTTTTTTTAACAAAATAGATCTATAGGCTTTACGAAAGTTCGCTGCCAGCTGGTCCTAATACAAATTTATTTATTTGAAGGTACAACAGCCAACAGCCTTAAAATCTAAAAATAACAATAACATGTAACATTATCCAATTAAAGGTCTTCACAGATAAGTACTATTTTATACAAATACTTTATAAAATTCAATAGCGTGTCATTTGCTCTACTTTGACCTCATACTTGTGTCCAATACAACACGCTCATAAAGTTACTTCTAACTCAAGCCATTTAACTTTTGGCTAAAGTATCAGTAAAAAATAGATAGGTCAAATTCCTACGCAGCAGTTTAAGCGGTACTCATCTGTGGTATAAAAATTAGATGAAATAATAGTAATAAACAACACCTCTGCAACACAATACTCCAAGGTTGACTGGTGGGTTGCACAGGTGCAACAGGACATGTCACAGCTGAATACCGTTTGATCTACCACGACCGGTTAGTTATTCACCGTCTAATGTACTTTGGCCATTAGGCACAACTGTATATTTTGTTGACTCTCTAACTATTATCTGCATGAATGAGACACTAAAAATTACAATACTAAACTAAACTTAACTTACTATAATAAACTATACAAGAAAAAAACAGATTTTATGTTTCACCAGGCTTACCTCTGAAAACCTATTCAAATATTAATGATTTGCCTAAATATATTTTCTTATAACTTATTTTTTATTTTCACCAACTGTCATAATTACTAATAACAGATTTTCAGACGAACGTTATTCATTTCAAAATATAAATGTATTCAAAATTACTGTACAGACTTAATGTTTTATAGTAAAATAGTCTTAATTGAACATTTATGTCAGAAAGGAATGCCTGTAGTTTAAACACGAGTTACGTTTCAAAGCGAGTGAAAGGTAAATCAATTTTTATATAAAAATTGAATTGAATTTGTAAACATTTTGACAATGAACCGTTCATGCGAATGGCGAAAGGAGACGCAGTTTTTTTGGGGATCTCTTTCGGATGGTAATTACTACTAGGGGTTTTACTGGCAGAGGCAATGATTGTTATTTGGTGGTTGTTTCGTGTTTTTAATTAACTTTATATAGACACTGTAGATTATAAGAGACTTCCTAGTAAATTCAGTAAAAAATATCAGTGAATAATGTGATAGCAAAAATTCACGGGTATATTTTTAATAAACGAATAAATTATCTGGAAGGTAAGCGCTCGTCTTACAAGATTATTTAAAGCAATCTGAGATTTATTTGTATGTGGTGTTTTCTCAACTTTATTCTCAGAATCCGGCGTTGTTCAGGCGGGATAAAAATATTCCAACGTTACTAGAGACGAAGCGTCGAGGTGGAGTGCGGTACTTACTCATTTCACGGAAATATCGTCCATTGCGAAATCGCTTCTGAGTATAAAATCTTTTATTATGCGAACACGGTTCATTTAACGCGGCATTAAGTGAATTTGTCGAACATCGTATTTAAAAAATGAAAGGGTAAAAGAGCTGTAAAATATGAAAGGTGGGAGAGGGGGAAATTACAAGTCGGTGCAGAAGTATTGTGCAAGTTCTTTTAGCGCCGTTTACCTACAATTTATTAAACTTCTGTTTACTGCGCCAACTACATTGTGCTTACTTCTTTACGTGTTATATATGCGGGCCATTACCCGTGGACTTGATGCTGATGTATATATTTGTTCTACCCATATAATTAAAATTTGTACATACTATCTAATATAAGCGTGCATTTTTATTTTTTTCATACTTATTATCTATAATTGTCTGGTCCATTTGAGATAAATAAATAACTTGGTTAAACCAGTCTTCATTATTTGGGTTGGTTAACTTAAGTAGATATTGCGATTTACTTTTCCGTCGTCCCAGGTCTATTTGTGAAGTTCAGTCCTCCTGTAGGGACGCATCGGTAAATAAATGTGTCGATAGAGTCCAATATACTACGTTAAATCATCTGTGTCCTGAATAATATAATTGTTCACGGATATGCTAAAGATGTAGCTAGCAACATTCTTTTTATTAAACTTCGACAATCGAATCATCAGAATATGACGCGATAAACGATTGCTATTTGTCGAACACCATCATTACCCCCACTATCCGCGATGGTTGTAAAATATTTAAATTCAAAATAAAAACGCAGACTTCTTCAACGTTACATCTGTTTCATTACGACATCCCAGAAATTATGAAATAAGATCTAATACACAGGCTACTATTAAGTTACTTCAAATTTCTAGTACCGACTGTCAAATCCGGTACAATAACGTTTTGTTATTTTATCGTGACCAAGTTTTGGGTTGATAGTGGGACTTGAGAATTATCGAATGCCAAAAAGATCGTAGGGAATAGAAAAGAGTGTAAAAGAAGATACTCAAGCGCAAAGTATCGGCAAAAGCCGTTTACGTGGGAGAGCCCTGCTTCGGCACGTATGGGCCGGCTCGACCGGAGTATTACCATGTCCTCACAGGAAACGGGCTATTAAACAAATCTTGTTTTTTGAGACTGGGTGAGGTTACCAGAGGCCCTACCCCTTTTCCACTCCTCATTTGCCCATCCCCTCTTTGCCCGAATCAGTTTTCCCTACCCTAAAAGGTGAACAGCACTCTTGTAACGCTTGAGTTGCAAGTGTTTACTGGCGTCGGAAGTCACTTACCATCAGATGACCTGCCTGCTCGTTTGTCCGCCTATGCTTTAGAAAAAAACAAGAAAAGTCCTAAATAGTTAAATAAAACAACACTTTTTAAACTATCGTTAAGTCATATAAGTATAGAAAAATATATCTACTTATAATTTAGTTTATTTTAAGACGTTTGGAAGCGTATGGCAACACAAATATATTCTCGGTAGTACTAACAAACATACAAATAAACACAAATTCGAATTGATAAATGTGTTGCAAAACCGCAATAACTAATGACGTTATATGATAGCGTGGTAGCGTGTCTAATATAGACTCACCAATTAAGTTTATAACTTCGATTCAGTCCGAGTACTTACTAGAAAATGTTCGTAGCTCAATAGCATTTTGCCTATCTGCAATGGAATAAATAAGTTACTGTAATATGGAATTTGTCAATAAAAATAGTTTTATTGAGTAATGTGTGGTTGATGTTACTATGAAGATAAATATACAATTAATAATCTACAATCAAAATAACATTTAGCTTAAAAAGGTAAGTTCATAATAATCTCCACCAGATAATCTATAAAAAGTTAGATCCCTTGTACCTAGAGCCTGTAGGAGTGAAAATATGATCGTATATCCAATTGTATTAAGGATAATCATGGATTTATCATCAATGAAGATAATCATTAAAGATTTAACAAATAAAAAACTTATAAAGTTATAATACAAACCCACAAAATAGCATAGGCGAGGATGCAGATTATGAATGACGTTATCTTCAATGTGTCTATCGACAGTAGCCTTACGAATTATCGTTTGTATATATGTATGATTGTTATTGTTTATATCAAATTTATTTAGGAATTTACCACCGAACAGGAACCTGGAGTAAAAGATATACCAAGTCTCAAATGAGGAAACGGACTGAAACTGAAGTAGCTCGAAGAAGCCAGGGTCAACTACCCATATTGACAGCAATACTAGCTGCCGTCACATAATTTGGGTGTGTGTGTCTTCGTTGAAACTATGTGTTTTTTGTAGGACTACCTGATGGTCTTTATTTATGGTTTTTTACCGGATTACGGATTACTGAGAGCAGACTATTAAGGGAAATTTAAATCAAATTATCGAATACGTACAAATTCATGTAAAGCTGCAATTAAAATAAAAGCTTTATGTTCAGCAATTAATATCACAAGTTATTGGATTTATAAATGTTTATTTGAATTTAGGTTCAAAACAAAATTTTACTGTTAGACACAATTGAAGAATGTTCTTCAGAGGTATTTGTTAACGAAAAATGACTCATTACATAATTTTTTGTACGGCAGATATGCAAAAGAATACTTTTGCATATCTGCCGTACAAAAAATTTGCTATACAAGCACGTACATATGTCTCACTAAAATTATATCAGTATATTTACAATGTCTTCACTAAAATCAATTTATCATGTAAATACAGACGATGTACAAATAAATATTTATAAATAAATCTATTAGTGCATAATGTAATTTGTATAAGCTTCATTGTTTTATAATTAATATTTACATATATTTTCTGCATGCATTTGCTTACTTTACATAATTATGATTATCTTGCTAAAATTCATCTGTTAGTGACATTTTAATCCAAAAAGGAGACCGCTTCTGTCGACTATGAAATTTTGTACGTGTTCAAAATAAAAATGTTTTTCACTCAATCCTGCTCAATCATATAATTCAATTTTAAGAGATTTTTTACTTTTTCATTGTGATAAAATGAACAATGGAATCTAAATGATGTCAGATACTTTACATTAATTCGGCAACAGAGAGATTTGGAAGCTAATTTCCTTCAATTAGTTGAAGTTTATTGCTCGGAGGTGTATTTAATTTAGTTTAGTTTCTATTAATGTAAAACTGTTTTCCTTTTATGAACTGAGGCACACTTTTCATTTACTGATTCACTCTGAATACTCCAAGTTAGGAGTTTCTGAAACTTTTAACAAAAACTTATGTAATTAATAAGATTTTCTATTTGAACACTTGATACGAGAACTAACTTACCGTTGACAAATGTACAAACGAGAGAACGAGATGATGATAAATAATGTATTTTTTATTAATCTTCTTATTATCCTTATGTTGACATTTCAATCTTGAATCTACTAGTCTACTTTTAAATATTGTATTCGCAACGGTGTTATCAAAGAGACGGGTGTTATGAGTACCGTTTCTTGTTAGTTAGAAAGGTGACTAATCAAGAATGTTATAATACATAGATATAGTTATAATACAAGAAAACCTGTATAGAGACCAGCTCCCTTGCAATCGGTAAATAGATTTTTGTCAGTCTTTGGTGTTTTATATTTTCATTTTGATACCGTTGACACCGTTTTATAGGACAGTAATAAATATACATTTTTAATGGACTTTATTTTTTAAATTCATATGATGCCAGAAAACATTATATACCTAATCACTACGAATTTCTATTTTGAATTGATGGATTCTATATTGATTGATATTCTATATTCAAAGCCAATCTAGGTAGTTCTTTAACTATTGAATACAAAGCAGAAACCATGTACACACATATGTCCTGATCGTTTGTGCTCGGTTAGTTCAGTCTTTCTGGATATAAGTGTTAGTAGCGAAATGAGCTTCCTTATTTGAATAGCAGTTTTAATTCTCGAACATCTAATTGCTATGTAGGTGATGAAGCTTACTACTCTTTAAATGCGAAAGTTTGGACGCCTCAATGGATCTGTTTAACAACGGACATCTTCACAAAAATTATAGCCTAAGTTCTAAAGTATAGTATATTAGTATATATATATTGTTATCGATTTGTCTGGCCTGTTGGTCTAGTGGTTAGTGATCCTGACTGCTGAGCCTGAGGTTGTCAGTTCCATGGCCACTTGAGACAAAAACTATTCTGTTTACCTATTGTCTGTTAAACTATTGTTATATGTATCTTTGTAAAACCAATTTATAAATAGCAGACGAGGTAAACCACTACGTCGTCCATACAGTCATGTTATGGCCAATGTGATCATAAAGTGTAAGTTATGGCTTTCGTTCTGATATAACCACCGCTGTTTTAAGAGCCACACACGAATGCTTTTATATTTCGATAATTGGTATATATGTAGTTATAAAGCACTGATTATGTTTCGAGGTAAACATGGTTTGTCGTATAAATATAATTATTTTATGACTGTTATCCTTCTATAAAGGTTGTAAGACCGATGTGACTATGCTTGTACAGTTTTTCCCTTTGTTCAAACAGCAACAATGGCCAGGCTAAGAATAAAACTTTGATCTTGCGTGTAAATTTTAAACAATAGTAAAACCATAAAAGCAATATATATATAAGAAAACACCAAATTGATTACAATTGACACTAAAATAATCACCATAACTAGTAATACGAATTGTTTGATTACAGTTAGTCTTAGGAAAAAAGAACATAATAGTATGTCATAAATACATACTCTCATATAATACTATAATCTGATTTCATATACATCGATTTTAAAATTTTAAATCTTTTTATAATCCTAAAATAAAATGTTGTGTCTTTTGTACGCATAAAGACATATTGTGTAACACTGTGAATACAGGAAAAGTATTTGCATTCATTTAAGAAATCTGTATTCACAATTGTCACGACTAAGTGCCAAGTAAATAGCACTTCTTTCACAAAATATATTGACTCTATTTGCCGTTTGGACTAATTGAAAGAAAAGGTATACCAACAACTAATTGTTGTCATAATGCTTTTACAAAATCTCTCGTTCCATTGTTCAATAGGCCTTCATTATACGATCAACTAATCAAAGTCATTGTAACCCTTGAAAATATCAAATCCATAGTTGTCGGTCGTGCGTGTCGTGTGTCAGAGACTCTTAACAAAACCTCTACGACCATGAAAGGATATGGGACCCTAAAAGTATAAACGAACAATTTTTATTCCAGTCTCGTTTTATTACTAATTTTTATTTTTCCATCCCGTATCAAATATCGTCAGCTATCATAAAGGCACTTAAGTATTATGGCTCGAGCTCCGATCACTTGACCTGCGATAATATTAGCATGAAATGTATATGACCATTTTCCAATTGACCAGCTACGAAAATTGAAAATATGATTGTAAGTTATCTTTTATGTTTATTTTCAAGAAATATTATTAAATCAGTTCCTTATATATGCATATGTGTCTTCAGAGAGCTGAAGAATTAAATTGGCAGAAAAAGATTGTAAGAAATTTTAACGCTTACTGTCATGGGAAAGTTATTTTTTGTAGCGTGGAAATTACCTTGGGGAGCACCTTAGTAGTCTCCGGTTGAGTATTCGAATGTAGTATAGTAGTGCAGTAGTAGAATGAGGCCCATATATCACCTACGTTAGGCAAGAAAGCGGTAGTCTACTGATTCGAAATGGTAGCCCCCTTTAATTGATTTATTGTGCAAATAATAACAACACTTTTGCTGATTTTTGAACACTGCAAGAGGACTGACGGTAGATAGGTATGTCATTTGAATTTAAGCATATGTTAAAAATAAGGCGTCCTGCTTAAAACTGTTCCTCTGATGATCCTTCACTAAATACACTTACAGAAACACGACGGTGCTCTGTAAAAGATTTGTATTTATGGGCTTGGTAGAAGTATTTCATTTGTCTCGGGCAGCTCAACTTTTATCGCGAAGACTTGTAATGCATTAAAGAACTTCGTAAAGTATAAGTATAGGAATTTAAACATTTTTCGTTTTCAGAGAACGTTTATGACTATATTTTTATAAATTTGTCTCTACTATTTACTGCACGGTATGTATACACCAAATATATGTTCTAATAAACAGTTTAAAATATACTCGTATACGAAGTACAAAAGTAAGTAAAGTAGAAGACGTAAATATAACACTTTATAATTAAATACGTTTTTTTTTTAACTTGGGACTTACTTAATGGTTAACATTAATGAAGGGTTTGTCCTAAAATATTAGGACTAGCAATAACATGTAACAAGTTAACGACAAGCAGCACGCGCGATCTTCCAAGAAACGTTTTATATGAGAGACACACAAGAATATTCCTCGTTATACTAAAATTTACTGAAAACATTATATAAAATTGTTTTTGTACAACCAAAATAAGTTTGATGAAGTAGAAATGTTATTTAACATTTAGGCAAATAGTTCCTACTATTTTAAAGTAGTAGAGCCCACATTTACTAATACATTTCAAAATATTACATTTGTGTTAATAGGCTAATAAGTAGGCTTACCATTAAACTTATTGCCTAATTTACTGTTGACCACATTTATTATATATGTATATATGTTTAGTATATTTATATTACTTTATTCCTTATTATTAACTTTAAATCAACTAATTAATTTAATAAATACACACTTTCAGCTTATTTGAATAGGAAATCTTAATAAGAATACATTATAATCATATAATTACGCTAGCTTAATCACCGCTACCGTAACCAAGAGATTAAAGTGACAACTTGCAGCAGTTACCGAATAACCGCTTAAAGAGCGTCTATTAATACTTCACAATCTTATAATCCAGTGAGTTATTGCCATGGTTTCACTATTACGGGCATTAAACTGAGCCCATATCGACCTTGAGAACCCATCCTCTGTGTATGAAAATAGTCGTATAAATGTTTAAAAGCCTTTAATAAATATGTTAATATAACTTTACTATTCATTCGTCGTTTGTGCATAAAACATCCATCCCGTAACCGAGACCTTACGCATAAAATAAATTATTGTTGAAATCTGAGTGCGGGGCGCGATGTATCTACGATGTTATCGCTCGGCTCTCACTCAGTCCTGGTTATGACATTATTAAACTATACCGTACGGATCCTCTGACGCTAAAAAAGTACGTGACCACTTTACACAATTTTTTCACGTTGAAAAATAGCCTTCCACAAATTTAAGAACGGTACTGACAGGCGCGAATAAATTATGTTAATGAACACTTTGGAAGCGCATTCGTTGATTCGCCCATTGGGCCGGCGAGCTTTTTCTTTCATTTACATAATAACCAGACGCGGAAGTACTGCGGTTGCATGCTACTGTAACCGATATTTACTTACATTACACAACTATGACTAATGGAAAATATGAAAATAAGTTTCATTTTTTTTATACTATGGGGATACACACGAACAGACGGGTCACCTGATGGTAAGTGACAACTGCCTTCCATGACCAACCCAAGAGTGGTAAGTGCGCTGCCCGCCTTTGAGGATGATGAGGGGTGGGGGGATGCGAGGAGGGGAACGAAGAGAAGGGCGATTAGGAGATACAAAAGAGATAAGGGGGAGTTGGGCATTCGGAAAACTCATTGACTCCTGGAAATACAACGCAAGCGTTACTTCATAACTGGTTTTCTGTAAGGCCGTAGTATCGCACCGGTAGAGCCGGCCCATTCGTGTTTAAGCATGGCTCTACCCCTGTCACATTCTTATACTAAGCATTCTACCAAGTAAGCAATTCTGTTTCGGAGTTAACTATTAAAGCTACAAAAATAACAATAAAGGACTCAAATGTTTACTGTCAGATGATTATAAATAATCTACATTTATAGATACAAAATGATTATTGTTTAATTTCAACCAAAAGAAGATCCTATTACATTACACACACATACAGATTATGAAACATAAAAAGGTGTTTTCAAAATCAGATTAGGTATTAATGACTTATTGAATCCGCTGAGTTTATTGATTATTTTTTTTATATTAATACTAACCACACTATGTTCCGTCACTGAGGAAATTGAACATATACATAAATTATTAAAATATGGTAAGTTAATAATGGACTTTTAAGATAATACCTTTAATCCGTCTTCACAATTCTATTGAATGATGAATATTGGCTGAGGAATAATAATAATAACACAATAATACACATCTCACACTCGGCCTTCTAATACCCAAATAAATAAATACATATATTACATATATCGTTTAACATAAATAAAAATACACATACAGTTGAACATCCTCCTTCTTTGAAAGGGGTTAAAAATAACAGATATTGTATAATTTAATATCTGTTACATTTTCTAGCACATTTAAAGTCCGTTATTTTTTTATTTCGGTTCAAGAATTGTTATTCATACAAACCAACAAATGGAAATAGCGTCATTAGGTAATTTAATCCCCTCTTTGTAATAGGCAAGGGTATATTACGTTTAAGTAGGCACATCTGTATACATACTGTCTGATAAATAACAGTCCAATACCATAGAATCTTCGGCACAAAATAGGATAAAGAAACCATATTCTCATGATACGTATTCATTATCAATTAGTGTAGCATAATTGCACCAAGTCATTAGGCTAAGGTGTCGGACTTGCCGTTAAATTTAGTTTCAAACATTAATTGCGGACAAAATAATTTTATTATTTACTTTAGTCCAGTGTGGCTTCTGCCCGAGCTTGAACTCATAGAGGATATTAAATTCTTAATTTTCACAGCACCCTAGCCATAACGTATTTCTAAAAATTATTATACTCCATAATAACTATCATTTTTGCCGGCTTGCAGTAGAATGAAAACATAAGCCTAATGGACTTAGCGTGTAAGTTGCATTTAGAGGACTTAGTTCATGCAAAATAATGACAATAACCGCAGAGCAAACACGTTATCGTCGGCTTAAAAAGTAAATACTTAAACACTTTTATTTTTTTATTTCTTCATAAAAGTAAATGAAGCGGTGAATATCTTAATTAAGTTTTGCGGTGTACACGAAACTCACTTTAACTTGTGCAACAAGTAACGCTTATATATTCAAGTCCTTTATTGTTATTTTCGTAGCTTTAATGGTCAACTCCAAAATAGAATTGCTTGCTTAGTAAAGCCTGAATAAAAATATAAATAGAGATCAAAACCCTATCGAAGGCCTCGACATTGCAAAGGCCGTCGATAGGGTCTGGCACTGCTCGCTGCCTTCCTCAATAAGCGCTGCATTAGGGTGCTCTGCGACGGCGCGGCCTCTCACTTCCAGGAGGTTAACGCTGGTGTCCCTTAGGGCTCCGTCCTATTGCCTACGTTGTTCCTTCTGCATATCAATGACATGTTGGCCCTTGGCAATATACATTGTTATGCAGACGACTGCACAGTACACAGGCAATATTTTTGACATCTTGCTGCCAAGCTGGCAGACGATGAGGGAAAACGACAGGAGCTTGTCGCTGATCTTGACC